>MU725638.1:21531-45234 GCA_026770625.1 Nicotiana glauca
CTTTGTGAAAAATTCTCTTTTTCAATTGGGGTTGTTTGGGACCGGGGGGTGGGGTGCGGGGGGAGCTGAAAGCAATATGTGAACCTTTTTTTTTTTGGTTTGAACTCAATGTAAGACTGGGCTTTTCGTTTGTTCTAATTAAAGCCCAAACATATTGAGCTCATTCCCAGACTGAAGTCCACCAAAGATTTCTTCCTGAAATTAAAAAATAGCCAGATTTACGAGTAGTCATTCAAAAATAGTCAGATTTTCAAAAGTAATCGAAATTTAGCCATTTTTCATGTAACGATAAATCTGAACGAAAATACTGTTCAAAATCCGGAAAAATACTCCAGTATATTATACTGGAACCGGTCCAGCATAATATACTTCAATCTCCGATCCAGCGTAATATACTAGAGATTGGAGCACCGATGCTCTAATCTCCAGTATATTATGCTGGAACTTTTTGCCTATTGGAGTTCCAGCATAATATGCTGGAAGTTCATACACAGGTGCACCGATCTCCAGTATATTATGTTGGAACTTTCCGTGTTGCAGCAAAATAGTGGCTATTTTTCAATAATTTTGCAAACGGTGCCTATTTTTAAATGAGGGCTAGCCCGTGCTATTTTTACTATTATTGTTGTTAACGCGATTACGCAATTAAGAGTATGATTATTTGGGGACTAGACCTAATGACCAGCAATTAAAGTGAGATGGTCCACTTTGTTTTCTGGATAATCCTAAATAGCCAGATAAGCATGCTATGCTTAGAGGAAAGTAGGAATTAAAAAATACAACAAATGCTATTAGTACTATTAAACAACAATTAAACTCTGTAAAACTTGCAAAATCAGCAATCCTTTTTTGCAAAGAGGAATGTTTGCAAAGTAGTGGATTTTGTAATTGCATGGGATCTGGGAGGGCACTTTTCAAATCTCTACTTTTGCAAATTGCTTTTTTAGTTTGTAAGTGTGAAAACTGAAAATCCTTTGGTAGGGTTGGGATAGGTATGGTGGCATTTGCAGGTTATTTTATATGTAGTGTAGCACTATATAATTGTTTTTTCCCCTTCCTTCCTATTGAATTCTCACCGGAATCAGAGTCATAAGAGAGCTTGACTGCAAGGCCCACCCGTTGAGCAGTGACGAAAGTCGGCTTTAGTGATCCGACGATGCCGAGTGGAAGAGCCGTCGCTCAACGGATACAACATTGTAGCAGCGGGTTCATCTGAACTTCATACTTTCGACGTTGAACATTTAGGTCTAAGAATTCACTAAAATTGTAAATAAATAATAGTAAATATGAATATCATAATATTAAAAATATAATAAATTAAATATTAAAATTATTAAAGATTGAACTCATAAAACATAAATCTTGTATTCGCTCATGCGTAAATCATAAAGAGCATAGCATTCCATATTTGAAGGGCCATCCACATCATATGTCGATAAGACAAAAAAGCAGAAAAAACATTCTCCTTTTTTCTTGTCTATCTTTTCCTCCATGTCTTTCTCCTTAATATTTCAATAAAAGAATTTAGGCGTGCTAATTTTTTGTGCTTTCGGCAATCGACATAGAGTCTAAGATCCATTTCTTTTTTATTTTAATTCAATGGTCAACCACAAATGGGTGATGTATTTATGATACAATCATGCGTTCATCTTTTTGGTACGTTGATGCATATATTACACATCCATAATATTGTAATTTAATAAGACCGCAATCTTTGGTTGCTAGACAATCATGAAGTTTTTTTTTTCCTAGTTCCAACTTTCCTCATTTATTTTCTTTGTAGTTTTTTTATGTACTCTCCTCGTTTTAATTTAGATGATTTAGTTTGATTAACATAAAGTATAGCTAGCGTTTGGGCATAAATCTGATTGAAACTTAAAAAAAAAAGCTTTTGAAGTTGTGTTGAAAAATAATTTTTGAAAGTTGAAGTTTAAGAATATATTTCACCCAAAAACTGCCCTAAACCAGTTTTGCAAACTTGAAAATTTTGAAATCTTTTTTTCCCAAAACATGATCATATTTCATATACAAACAATGTTTTAATTTATTTTGTTTTCAAAAAATAAGCCAAAATCTATGGCCAAACAGGAGCTAGTTTTACAAGCTTAAGGAGCAAAGCTTTGTGGGTTATGATATTTGTGTGACTATAAAAGATTCTCATTAAGGGTAGAATTGGTAAGATGAAAATTTTAAAGTTAAATTGTTTTCAAATATAAAAATGTGTCATTCTTATTGGAACGGATTAATGAGAAAAGTGTGTCATTTAAATTGAAACAAAAGGAATATCATTTTTCACAATATATTTAACAACGTTTAATAATTTTAACTGTTTGATAGAGTCAAGTAACTCATTTTATCTCTCTAATATTTGAGTTTGGAAATTTAAGGTTGTTGAAACTTTACTATGTTAAATCTCTATAGATGCTACCTTAGTTTTTCATGATTATTTATAAGCTAATAATGGCGGCTTTCACTTTCTGGTCATCAAACTCTAATTCATTTGTTCTACTAGATTGAGCTCTGGAGGATCTTTTCACTTTTTTTATTATAAAAAGTTAACTTATTCAGCTAACTATGTTTTAAAAAGAGTTAAATATATTATCTTCTTCTGGTTAAGTGAATAAATAATTACTCAATATTTGGAGTAACTTACTCTCAGAAAATAATTCTCAAAATGATTTCTTAAAGTTATAAGCACATTAATAAAGTTTAGACGAGAATCATATTATAATATCTAAAACGTGGTGTATACACAAAGTATAATGTAACATGGTTAAAAAATAATTTGAGATGAAAACACGAATTAAAGAGTAACGGATAGAAGTGCATGTAAATTTTAAAATTTATTCGAACCCCATTGTGTTTACACCAAACCAATAATAAGATGATATGTCTCTTCTTCATACCCTTTATCACCTAATTATGGTCAATTAATATGCATTTTCACCTTATGTATTACTTAACTTTGATAAATGTTAGGGGCCTGACTCTTTGACATCGAGCGTGGCGCGGCTGTGATAAGAATTGGAGGTGATGGCTTTGCCATTGACTTATGTGCGGGCAAAACGATCATGCGGACAATGAACAAGACATTATCATGCGGGCTATTGTGGACAAGTATTGGCCAAGGTCCTGGAGCAGTCAAGACATGTTTGGCAAAGACCTGATAAGGCAGTGTGGGCAAGTTGGGGCGGCATGGTGATCTCGTCCAAGTCACACCTCTATTTAAGGTCGTGAAACGGTCGATGCAATAATAGTACCCAACAAAGGAGTCGGGGTCGATTTTCCATAGGGACCTATGAATGGGACTTAGGAGTATATACTTTAGTGAATGAGCTTGAATTATCTCAAATTGCACTTCAACAAAATCGGATTATTTTTAAGTCTAAGTTAAACTCAGAGTACCAACTAAGAATTAGAACTATGAAATTATTTTTGTTGTTTTTCAAATAATATAAAAAGGCCTAGGGCTATGACCTTCACCTAGGTGTTTCCCTAACGGGTTGTAAACTTTAAAGCTTATTTTGGTAGTCGGAGTGTATTATAGCTATCAACACTACCAACGCTCAAGTACCCACTCAATACCTTCGAGTAAGAGAGTGATTTTGCCCAATTTGGCTTTCTCAAGTCCAAATGGGTATTGAACAAAATGGTTGATAAAAATCTCAAGTCGGGTTTTACTATCTCTAGGTTCAACCCTTTAATTGAGACTATCAATCTCTTGATTTACCCAATTTTTTATTAGCCAAGTTTTTCTAGACTAAGCCTCTCTTTCTCAAGTAGAGATCAAGTCAAATAGGCATGAACTAATGTTTACAACCATTAATTCTACAATTATAAGCAAGAACAAGGCTAAATAATAAACACCCAACTATAAACAAGCAACAAATCAAACATCCATTAAGTTTACACTCTAGGATTCAGTCAAAACCCTAGTGAAAATCTAGTTACTTATGCTTGAAACAAAAGAAATAGAAGAAGAAATAATAATTAAACCCATATTGATAATTAAAATAATGAAATCTATGGTCACAAAGCTCAAAATGGCAAAAAGTACCATAGTAAAACTCTTCTATTTATACAAAGCTGGAATTTTCAAACAAAAATGCCCTTTCGGAGGTTCTGCGGCCGCACAATTCCATGTGCGGTCCGGACTTTGCTTTAGCTTCACAGGATTTGAATCTTGCGGCCACACAATTCTAAATCGCGCCCGCAGCTCTCATTTTCTGTTGTCCGTACATTTCTGGGTACGGCCGCACAGGGCTCTTCTGCGGACCGCACAAATGCAACTGCGGCCGTATAACTGATCTTTTGAGGCCGTATAATAATTGTGCGTTCTACACTTCCTTTGAACTAGATATGCAAACTCTCTAAACTTTTTGCTCTCACTTAGCTTCTGCAGTCGCACATTTCATGTGCGGACCGCATTTTGCACTTGTCTCTGAGAAGCTTGTCTTCACAATCTGCGGTCGCAGATGATATTGTGCGGTCCGCACTTTGAGCTTCTGTACCTGTTTTTGTCCTTGAGTTTAGATCACTCCTTCTTCAGTTGGATTTCATCTTAGTGACTCATTTTTCAATACTCCTACAATTAAGCATATTTCATCAATTTTTGGGAACAAAATTAAACACTTTTGGACTAAAACAAAACCTAAAAGGCGCTAATAAGTAGTCAAAATCCTAACTTATTATGATGATCCGACCAGTCGTCTCATGAGTTACCGTTCTGTTTCCCCCATTTATGTTTTATTATCCGTATTTTATGTGATCGAGTTGATTAGTTTGTGTTCGGAGAGGATTTGCTAAGATATAAGACACTTAGTCTCTTTTAAGAAGACTTAAGTTGGAAAAGTCAACCGGACATTGACTTATGTGTTAGAGGGATCAGATGTGAGTTTCGATGGTTTGGTTAACTTCGGGAAGTGATTTATGACTTAGGAGCGTGATCAGAATGGATTTTGGAGGTCTGGAGTAGAATTACGCTTGAATTGGCGAAGTTGGTATTTTGGCGATTTACGGTTGATAGGTGAGATTTTGATTCGAGGGTCGGAATGGAATTTTAAGAGTTACAGTAGCTTCGTTTTGTCATTTGGGATGTGTGTGCCAAATTTCAGGTCATTCAGACGTGGTTTGATTGGGTTTTTGATCAAAAGCGTATTTCGGAAGATTTTAGAAACTTAGGCTTGAATCCGATGTGTTTTGAGTGATTTGATGTTGTTTGAGATGTTTTGATAATGGGAAAAAATTTGAATAAGATTTTAGGATGTGTTGGTGCATTTGGCTGAGGTCCCGGGTATGAATACCTAATTTTTGCACTATTTTAACACCTCCTAAAGTCATTAGTGTTTTGTTATTTTAATTGTTTTTCTCAATTTTTGTGTTTTAATTGCATAATTCCAATCATAAAATACCAATTTTTTTTTACATTTTAGGAATTAACTAACCGTTCAATTGGTGAATTAATCTAGTTGATTGATTATTTCAATAAGTTATTTAATTAATTTATTTATTTGGGTAAATATAGTTTAATAAATAGAATTAAGGAAGAAATTGGGCCAAATTTGAAAGAGAAATGTTGCCAAGAGTGCAAGACAAGGGGGCTGTCATGCGAAAATTCAAAACGATGTAGTTTCAAGACAAAACTACATCGTTTTAGTTAAGTGAATCAAAATCCATCATGGCCATTCATTTCATCCTAATCTAATGGTTCAAATTTATCCTTAAACAAAATATAAAAGCCTAAAATCAGATTTTTGTCCCTCATTTACATATCAAACCCAAAACCCTAGCCCCCTTTCTTCTCTCCCCACTCTCTGTTCGTCGCCGCCCAGCTCCGCCGCCGGAAATCGTGCACCGGTGGAGGTCGTCTTCCAATCAACCACAAAATTTCACCATATAATCTCCACAACCTCCTCTTTCTATATCTTTAAACCAAATCTTTAAAAACCCCCTCAAATTCCACGAATAGTAGATCTAAGAAAGCCTACTCGCCACTTTTTTCTTAAAATCGTGAAGATTGAGTTGCCTTTTCCACCTAATTTTTAGATACATAAATAAAGCTCAACAAGGACTATATTTTCATATTGGTCTTGACCCGAAACTCCGGCGACCACCGTTGTCCGCCACCACTTTCGCCGTCACTGCCACCACCCATTGTCAAACTGCCTCTATCTGCTTCTATAAGCTACCACGCCCCAGGTTTCTTGATTCCTCAAGCCACTGACCCGTCGTTTCACATATGGTGATTGAGTTGACAAGAAACCTAAAGTTCGGTGGCCATACTTCGTCCCCCAGGTGATGTTAGACGAGCAGATTTGAGTTCACAAATTTAGTATCATTCCAAGACCTTCGTTCCCTCACTAATTTCTGATTTTTAATAGCATTAACTTTGATTTCTCTTTTGGTCAATTGTTGTTAATTAGAGTGTTGAATTAGTGCGTATGTTGATTAGTTATCTCTGTTTATCAAATTGTTATCAACCAACAAGATTGGTTGAATCGTTCGTTTAATTAGTTGTTGTTAATCATTCTCTGTTAGTTTAACGATGCTCGTTTAATTTCTGTTTTGCACTTCAGTTTGTTATCTCAATCGCTTCATGTTAGTTTGCACAAATCGAATTTATTTCAATCTATTTAGTTTGAATACTTAGTTCGGTTATCTTTTAAGTCTTGTTTTTGTTATTTCAATTCATAGTTTGGTTAGTTTGAAGGTTTGAGTTTTGAATTCAGCTATTTGTTGATAAATTCAGAGGGTACTTGAGTATATAGCCCATGTTTGGTTGCTTTTACTGCTTAAATAACTATTTTGAGCACACTATTCCAAACAATATACATAGTTGGTAAAGAAACTGTCCTTTAGATAGATTTTTCACCAAAAATCTATCTATTGAACTGTTGGGATAGATTTTTGGTAGAAAATCTATCCTTTGGATAAGTTTGCAATAATAATTGATGGCCACCCTATCCTATAAAAGGGAGGTCTTTCTTTCAATTAAGGGAGATTTTTTTGAACACATCTACACATACTAAAAAGTGACATCAGGAAAAAAGAAAACTGAAGATAAAATTTCAGCAGCCTTTCACCTTTTAATTTTTTCCAGAAAAGAGCAAAAACCTTCCAAAGAGAAATATAAAAAAATTTGAAATTAGTTTGTAGTTCTTTCTTCTTTAAAAAACAAAGAAAGCTGCTGAGTTTCAAGGTGTCTTCTGGGTTGTCTCGCTGTTGTTGCTGTTGGTTTTGAGCTGTGTTTGATAGCTGCGAGTTTGGATAAAGTTCATCACTTTTGTTTGCTCTCAAATCCGCAGCCTAGGTATTGTTCTTCAACTTTGTAATGTAGTATCTTTGAGTTCTAATGAAAAGAATGATGTTTGATTGGCAAGAATAGGTATTGTTTTTTTTTTTTTGACTCTATACTTGATTCCAAAAGAGGGGGTCAAAGAAAAATAAAACAGGCTCAAAAAGGGTAACGAAGAGTTTAAAGTGTTTGGGTAGCAGAAATAAGGGCCTCCCAGCCTCAAGAATGCCAAACATTGTATCTCTTCTCAGGTTCGACAATGATAGACATGACTCTCTTCTTTGTTTTATCGGTAGTACAGTTCCGTAGTCAATATCTTGTTCACAAAAAATGCCTTTTGACAATTTGGAACCACCTTTTCTTGGTCCTTGTCCTGATGTAGAAGGGTGCACTTCAGTACCAACTAATCATTTTAGATTCCCTAGAAAGTACCTTCTTTGGGTTTGGGCCATCTTCGTTGATATGATCAGATTATGTAGGTCATGGAAAAAAGCCTTTCATCGATTAGACCAACAAAACTTTCAATTATCCTTAAGCAGGTATTCATGATAGGTTTGAGATAAACATCTTTAACCTCTACAAATATGACTATTTTGGTTCCATGTGACATGCTTATCATCAAATTTCTTCAACCTCTTATTTATCCTCCAAGTGTCTTTTCTCGGTTCAATTCAAGATTGGACATGCTTTCTAAAATCTAACGGAATACTCCGCATGCATGTCATGTCATTAAAATTGGCGTGAAAGAACTATATATGCAAGAAAAATTAAACACAATGGATTAAAATGACACAAAGAAAAAAAATTCATTTCATTGGTTAAAGGAATAGAGAGGTTTGATGACAGGACAAACAAACAACATCTAGATTACAACCTCGAAGTAATGCAGATGATAGAAATAATGACAAAATAAGTTACCAAGACTCCTTTCCAGTAAGGAGAGGAGTGATTTTCCAATTATCAAGCTCGACATCTTATCTACCATTTGCACATCAACATCAAACAAGACCTTCAATATATTTGATCGCCTTGCATTCAGTGGACGGGTCCTTGACCTTTTCGTCAACTGTCCCCATATTCTTTAACGTTGTAAATCATCCAAGCATTGCATGATTTGTCATGACATTTATGGTGCCATTATCTTGGACCACGATCATCCCTTCTTGAATCATCATTTCTATTTCCTTTTTCAAAGCTCGACAATCCTCAGTGCTATGACCCTGGACATTAGAATGGTACACGCACGACATAGCAAGGTTAAAACCTTTTGCATATGGATCAAGAACATACCCTTGAAGTAGCTCAATCATGCCATAACATTTCAGCCTTTCAAACAAACTTATGTAGGATTCCACGATTGGCGTTAAATTGTCCCTCTGCTTATGTTCCTTTTCGCACTCTTGTTTTGGACGAGGGTTGCAGGGTGATTGAGAGTTCTGTTGTCGTGGACGAAGGTATGTCAAAGCTGGGGCCCGCATCTGCCGGTGATTGGATGGTTTGGCATAAGACTGAGTATTAAATATTGCATACTGTAGAGCAATTACGTATCGTGGATCTGAGGGTTGATATGCTCCCATTTGGCCTCTTTTTGCCCGTGATGTCATCATGGCCTCTTCATCTTTCTTGTTTTGGTTAACAAAGTTGTCCGGCCTATTATGGATTCTTGAGTGGCTGATTTGAGAGTCACTTGATTTATAATTTGGCAAGTATTAAGGCCATTCTCGACCATTTCTCCTATCTTGATTGCATCAACAAAAGGTCTGCCCATTGCGGACATCATATTTTGAAAATAATCAAGATCCCAAGCCTGAAGGAAGACAATGATTAACTCACGATCATCCATGGGTGGTTTAACTCTAGATGCTTACTCTCCCCTCCTAACAGCGTACTCCCTGAAGCTTTTAGTCTGCATTTTGTTCATATTGGACATGAAATTGCGATTTGGCACAATATCAATGTTGTACTGAAATTGTTTGACGAAGGCGTGGGCCATGTCGTCCCAAACATGTCAGTGAGAGATATCTTGGTCAATGAACCATTTAGAGGCTACCCCTACCAAACTCTCCCCAAAATAATCCATCAACAACTCCTCGTTTCCTCCTGCACCCCTTAGCTAGTTGCAGTACCTTTTCAAGTGGGCGATAGGGTCGCCGTGTCCATCATATTTCCGAAATTTTGGTGTCTTGAACCCTGAGGGTAAATGGATGTGAGAAAACATGCACAGATCACTAAATGAGACACTTTTTGTGACCGCCTAGTCCTTGTATGTTCTTTATGTTCTACTCAAGACTTTTCATTTTCCTGACCATCTCATCCGGCTTTACTTTCTTTACAGCCTTTTCATTTTCTACAGGTAACTCATATTGGCGGGTTTGATTGTGTGGAGCCAGACCCTTAAAAGCCATATTTGGAGAGTATTATTGGCCATCATAAGCATGAGTTAGTGGCTCGATGTTTGGCCTCATAATAGGATTTGGTTGGGGAATTGTATGCGCTGGTGCGCCAGACATAACGAGATGTATGTTCCTAACCGGTGCGGCAAGAGGCTGCAAATTAGAGATACCATGGACGATATGGAAGCTATAGTTTGGCACATACCCTGGTGGTAGAATGTGATCGCTCATTGCAGGGAGTGGTGGTTGAGTAGCCTGGGGTATGGTGGAAGGTCGTCACTGACTAACTCAATTTCATCATTGTTAGCCATCGCTACCTTCCCCTTAGATCTGGTAAAGTAATGATGTGTTGCCAGTTTCACCACAAACCAACCACCTTAAGCTTACTAATTAAGAGGCAACGAACGTGTTAGGATTAAGCATTTTACATATATGAATTACACGTAATATATCATGCTCATAACATTGTTACCGCCTCTATCATGCTTTTGGAAGGCTTCAATGTTTCATTCCCGATTATTAGGTTGCTACTTATTGACGCTCTTATTTATTTCTCTCTCTTTTTTTTGGTTTTTTTTACACCTCGCCTTATTTTAGAGTTATTGAAAAATATTTCGATCGAACCTTTTGGGGGTTGCCTACGTATCATGTCGGTGCATGAATCAGATCATTACGTAGTTCAAAGACACGACCAATTGTGTGTTTTTTTTAAGAGTCGATTCCAAGAGTTGTAAATATACAACCCTGTAATTTGAGTGTGACCCTTTCTTTCTAACCCCTTCCAAAAGCCTTCCAAACTGTCTTAAGAATGCCGAGAAAAACATGCAGTAACCAACAATTGTCACACAACGTAGAACAATGTCAAGTTGCTCGCACAAATAGGCGAAAACAAAGAAGAGATAATGAATGAAAATGAGAGAGTCTAATTGGTGAAAACCCTCACGGGCACTATAAGGCGATAGTAAGTAGAGATAAATAAATGAGAGAAGCTGGTTGGTGAAAACCTTTTAGGGCACCACTGGTCGAAGGTGAGCTATGATTTGATGCAAATAATTGGCACTAGGGCTGTGCACGGATCAGATCAGATCGGATTTAGCATATTTCGGATTTGGATTTCGGATTTTAAACTTTGGATCGGATAATTTTTCAGATTGTCGGATCGGATTGTCACTCACTGGAGTACTTGTTCAAATTATATAAATAGATGATGGCAATCATTCCTTGACAAACTTACTTTGCATTATGAACTCTTTTTATCCGTATATCTTGAATCACATGTCAATTTTACCAAACAAACCAAGTAGTTTCTGAACATTTGCAAATTGAATTAAAAGATCTTAGTTTGTCTTCGACTGAGGGGAAGCTAATCATTTTTCAAACACAGGGGAGAGTGTAGTTATTCAACATAAGATTCTAAGTTACTGGAGTTTTCCATTCTCCAAAGATGAAACTCTCTCTCTATTCCATGCATTAGGAAAATTTCTACACAACAAAAGAGAAAATGAGCTCGCAACTGCATCAGAATGCAAACAAAACTTCAGTTCTCCACTGTCCACACAATTGTTACTCCAGTTCATCTCTAGTTCTCCACAGTCCACACAAGGCAGTGAGCTCTGAAGTCTGAAGAGAGGCGGAAGAGAGAGACTAGAGAGGACTGAGCTTGGTTGGCGTCGGAGTATCGGATTGAGATGAAGACTTTGAGTCTCGAAAGGATTGAGGCAAGGTAGTGAGGGCTCTAAAGTCTGAAGATAGGCGTAAGAGAGAGACTAGAGAGGACTGAAGATCGATATAACCTAGGGTCAGTCTGATAAATGAATATAAGGTTACTTAACCCTAAAATTTTAGGGTAGTATTTATATATAGGCCATATAATTTCAGATTTCGGATCAGATTAAAATCATGCCAATCCGAATCCAATCCAAAAATCCGAAATTTTATAAAACGTAATCCGTATCCAATCCGAAAATTCAAAATCCGAAATAGAGTGGATCGGATCGGATTTCGGATATCCGATCCAAATGCACATCCCTAATTGGCACAAAGAGGCCAACTTCAAAGACGAAAAGGAACAACAAGAAGAAAGGGTAGATTGGCTGGATGGATTCAGCTGCTCGGTCCAAAATGCATGTCATGATCATTAAAGTTGGCTACCATATTCAAAGGAGCCCCTTTTTTCTTTCTCTCCACGTAAAGTGGCATTTTCAGTTAAATACCATCCTTCTCACTTTTACATTGCGTCATTTTGTCCATTTGCTTTTTTATTTTGAGTCAGTCTTTGTTAAAATAATCGAGAAATGATTTCAACATCTGTTACCAGCTTTCCAATTGTACAAAGCGAGTTCTATACTGGCACCTGGAAAAGGACATACCCAAGAAGAAACATGCACAACAAGTTTGTTGAAGCTAAACGAGATCTGAGGGTCCATGTCAACAGAAGTTCCAAAAGTTTGCTCGTCTATTCGTTTAGAAGTCAATAAAGAAAGGGCCACAAATTTGGTCACTGTTTCCTAGAAGTGCAAAATATAAGGATGTGGGGCATACGCGACATTGACAAAGGCACAAATCAAACTGTTATTTCCTCTGATAAGCCGGACAAAGTGTTTCGAAGAAATCGAAAAGGTTGCTTAGCAAGACTTCCTTCTTGGGCAAAGCTGATAGCACCACAGACACAACCTGATATCTGGTGCAAAATAATCAAGTATGATTTCTAAAGGAAACCGCCAAAGAGAATACTTTCTTTATAGACAAGGTTTAACAATGCCGTAGACATCCGATTACAAAAATAGTCAGAGGCGACGTTAGAAAGCCAAAGTTCCTGGAACACGGTATAGAGCGTCCTAGGCGTTGGGTACCATTACTGGAAAATCAGTTCTCTAACAACGAGGTGGCCGCATATTCAAACTACTCAGAGCATTCAAGGCCACAAACCGACCGCCATTGTTAAACTCACAAATCTTTCTTTGTTTGAAGCAGGAAACAAAGCGGTGTAAAATTGAAGTTCTCAAAGGATGAATGTCACCAAAGGTAAGTTCTTCAAACTCTCTGCCTTTTGTTTCTAGATATGCCTATAATCGCATCATCAGCCACCGCATTTTCTAGCATAAGTTACATCAGTCCTTAGTTGAGGTCCCATTTTGACATAGGGCACACCACTCCCCAGTCACATGTTTAGTATAGGGTAAACCAATCCCTAGCTGTATTCTCCAATATAAGGTACAAAAATCTTCAATAAGGTTCTATATCCATACAAGGTATCCTATCCCTGGTTACATTTCTTCTCACTGATACAGGGCGCCAACCCCCGGTTATTCCCTTTTAGTAATACATGGTTCCAACCCCTGGTTACATTCCTTCTTAGTGATATAGGGCACCAACCCTTGGTTACATTCCTTCTTAGTGATATAGGGAGCCAACCCCTAGTTACATTCTTTGTCAGTGATATAGCGCGCCAACCCCTAGTTACATTCGTTCTCAGTGATATAGGGAGCCAATCCCTAGTTACATTCGTTCTCAGTGATAAAGGGCGCCAACGCCTAATTATTTCTTCTTAATGATATAGGGAGCCAACCCCTAGTTACATTCTTTCCCAGTGATACAGGGCGACAAACCCTAGTTGAATTCCTTCTTATTGATATAGGGCACCAACCCCTAGTTACATTCTTTCTCACTGGTACAGGGCGCTAACCCCTAGTTACATTCTTTCTCAGTGATATAGGGCGCCAACCCCTAGTTACATTCGTTCTCAGTGATACAGGGCGCCAACCCCTGGTTATTCCTTCTTAGTGATATAGGGCGCCAACCCCTAGTTATATTCTTTCTCAGTGATATAGGGCGCCAACCCCTAGTTACATTCGTCCTCAGTGATACAGGGCGCCAACCCTTGGTTATTCCTTCTTAGTGATATAGGGCTCCAACCCCTAGTTACATTCTTTCTCAGTGATACAGGGCGCCAACTCCTGGCTGCATTCCTTATTAGTGATATAAGGCGCCAACCCCTAGTTAAATTCTTTCTCAGTGATACATGGCACAAACCCCTGGTTACATTCCTTCTCAGTAATATAGGGCGCCAACCCCTAGTTACATTCATTCTCAGTGATACAGGGCGCCAACCCCTGGTTATTCCTTCTTAGTGATATAGGGAGCCGACCCCTAGTTACATTCTTTCCAAGTGATACAGGGCGCCAACCCCTAGTTACATTCCTTCTTAGTGATATAGGGCGCCAACCCCTAGTTACATTCTTTCTTACTGATACAGGGCGCCGTCCCCTGGTTGCATTCCTTCTTAGTGATATAGGGCGCCAACCCCTAGTTAAATTATTTCCCAATGATACAGGGCGCCAACCCCTGGTTGGATTCCTTCTTAGTGTTATAGGGCGCCAACCTCTAGTTAAATTTTTTCCCAGTGATACAGGGCGCCAAACCCTGGTTACATTCCTTCTTAGTGATATAGGGATCCAGCCCCTAGTTACATTCTTTCTTAGTGGTACAGGATGCCAACCCCTGGTTACATTCCTTCTTAGTGATATAGGGCGCCAACCCCTAGTTATATTCTATTTCAGTGATACAGGGCACCAACCCCTAGTTACATTCCTTCATAGTGATATAGGGTGCCAACCCCTAGTTACATTCTTTCTCAGTGATACAGGGCACCAACCCCTAGTTACATTCCTTCTTAGTGATATAGGGCGCCAACCCCTAGTTACATTCTTTCTTAATGATACAGGTCACCAACTCCTAGTAGCATTCCTTCTTAGTGATATAGGGCGCCAACCCCTAGTTACATTTTTTCTCAGTGATATAGGGCGCCAACCCCTAGTTACATTCCTTCTTAGTGATAGAGGGCGCCAACCCCTAGTTACATTCCTTCTTAGTGATAGAGGGTGCTAACCCCTAGTTACATTCTGTCTCAGTGATATAAGACGCCAACCCATGGTTACATTTCCTCTTAGTGATATACGGCGCCAAACCCTAGTTACATTCTTTCTCAGTGATACATGGTACCAACCCCTTGTTACATTCTTTCCAAGTCTTTCAACCTCACTCGTAGGGGACACACTTCCTAGTTTGAGTCATTCCATTAGGATATGCACTTCCTAATCTGAACCATCAATCTTGGGAGACGCACTTCCTAGTCCGATCCCTTCAACCTCACTCGTAGGAGATGCACTTTCTAGTTTGAGTCATTCCATTAGGAGACGCACTTCCTAATCTGAACCATCAGTCCTAGGAGACGCACTTCCTAGTCCAAGCCCTTCAACCTCACTCGTAGGAGACACACTTTCTAGTTTGATTCATTCTATTAGGAGACACACTTCCTAATCTGAACCACCAGTCCCAGGAGATGCACTTCCTAGTCCAAGTCTTTTGACCTCATTCGTAGGAGACACAATTCCTAGTTTGAGCTATTCCAATAGGAGACACACTTTCTAATATGAACCATTAATCTTAGGAGATGCACTTCCTAATATGAACCATTAATTTTAGGATACGCACTTCCTAGTCCAAACGTTTCAACCTCATTCGTAGGAGACACACTTCCTAGTTTGAGCTATTCTAATAGGAGATGCACTAACTAATATGAATCATTAATCCTAGGAGGCACAATTCCTAGTTGAAGTACTTTAATCTTGTAGTCATCCCAATGCCACCCATGAGATATGCACCTCTTAGTCTAAGCTTGATCAGTTCTACTACTAAAAGAAGCACATTCGATTCTAAGTCTTCAGTATCATTTTTGCATCTTTTCAAATAAAATAAGCTGATCTGCAGCTTTACCCAATAACTCAAAAAAATTTCTCAATGCCAAACTGGGGTAGAAAATTTTGTTTGTTTTATTTGTCTTTGATGGGTTTGTAGGCCCCGCCGTAGAGCAGAGGCTGTGATGATCAAAGCTTGAAGTTTTAGTTATCAACAGAAGGAAGAAGTCGTTAGATCACAGGATAGTTGGAGTTAACTTTGACAATGTGTCAGTAACCCAGCTTCTCAAGATTCATCTTCTCAATTTCGGATCAGTAAAGCAAGCAACTGAGATTGATTCATAATCTTTTCTTCAAAGAGCATCAAGATTCAGCCATGTTCAACACAAGAGACTAGGTCAAGAATCAAGATTTGACTCCAGAAGGCTTATAGATAGGAATTTTGTGTAACGACCCAACTGGTCGTTTTGAGCTTTTGCACTTTGATCGCCAGTTTTCGGGCATGACTTGCCACGTGTTATACATTATAACTGATGTAGACCGCTTGTTTTGGGCTTTCAGGAAAATCAGAATAAATTTGAAAGAAGAGTCTTAGTTGAAAGCTTTAAATTTGAAATGTTTGATTAAGAGTTGACTTATTTGTATACGAGCTCGGATCGAAGTTTTTATGATCTGGTTAGTTTTATTGGGTGATTTATGACTTAGGAGTATGATCAAAAGTGATTTTGGAGGCCTGGTGTAGAATTAGGCTTGAATTGGCAAAGTTAGTATTTTGGCGAATTCTGGTTGGTAGGTGAGATTTTGATCCGAGGGTTGAAATGGAATTCTGAGAGTTGCCGTAGCTTCTTTATGTGATTTGGGATGTGTGTACAAAATTTTAGGTCATTCGGAGGTGATTTGGTTGGGTTTTTTATCAAGTGCGTGTTTCAGAAGTTTTTGAAGAACTTAGGCTTGAATTAAGTGAGAATTGAGGATTTTAGTTTTGTTTGATGTGTTTTGATGATTGGAACAATTTTGAATGATGTTTTAGGATGTGTTGGTGCTTTTGGTTGAGGTCCCGGGGGCCTCGGGGTGATTTCGGATGGCTAACGGGAAGTTTTAACTTGAAAAATAATGCAAAAAATGCTGCAGCAGTTATGGCCTGCACGTTCACGAAGGTAGGACCGTGTCCGTGGAAGGTAAAGTTCCAGAGCTTCGTGTTCGCGGTTTGGATCCCGCATTTGTGTAGAAGGAATTTGGGGTCCCTAAGTCATTATGCTTCGCGTTCGCGTCAGTAGCATTGTGTTCGCAGAAGGTCCTAGGAGTATGCATCGCGTTCGCATGACGAGTGTCACATTCGCATAGGAGGATTTGAGGTCCCGCAATATTTGTTCATCGCGTTCACGGCATAAGGCACGCGTTCGTGTAGTGGTACCAACTTAAAGCATCGCGTTCGCACCAGTATCATCGCATTCGCATAGTGTTAATTTGAGAGATGGAAATTTAGTGCTTCGCGATCGCGAGACTTGGGTCGCAATTGCGATGAAGGAGGGACAGTGCTGGGCAGAGTGTTATAATTTCATTTCATCCGCGATTTTGGGTCATTTTTCCTCCTTGGTTGATTATTTTGTGAGCTTCTTGGTGGAGATTAAAGAGGGATTCGAGGGGAAGCGACTTGAGGCAAGAATTTTGGTCTTAAAACTCATTTGTGTTGTGAAATCCACCTCGAAATTCATAGAAACTAAGCCTAAAAATGGAAGAACTAGGGCTTGAGTTTTGAGATTTTTAAATTGGAATTTGAAGGGCAATTCGAGGTCGGATTTGAGAGTTTTTGATATGTATAGACTCATGTAGAGATAAGGAATCCGTTGATGTGAAAATTTCTGAGTTTCGAGAAGTGGGCCTGGGGCTCGGGTTTTGCAAATTTTGTGATTTTTAATGTTTTTTGATTCTTTTCGATTGGGTTATTTTCCCTTAGCCTATTGTGACGTATTCGTTGTGGTTTTGGTCAGATTCGACACGCGTGGAGGCCGATTTGAGGGGCAAAGGCATCACGAGCTACGGATTTCACCGGTTTGAGGTGAGTAATGATTGTAAATGATATCCTGAGGGTTTGAAACCCCGGACTGCACATCGTAGTGCTATACTGAGGTGACTTACACGCCGGATAGCGAGTACGGGGTAGAGCACCGTTGGGGATTATGACTTGGTCAGTCCCGATTGATGATTTTACCACCTATTTGACCGGAACTTATTTGTTATTATCATGATTTGGGATGATTGCCATATTTGGTCTCAAGCCAATTATTTGAACCCTTCGGGGATTTTTATCACTCCTTTCTCACTATTTGATATACTACTTGAACTCAGTCCTATTAACTATACTGTTTTACAAACTCAGCCGCTTTAATTGAATTTGAGACTTAAATTATATTTCCACTGTTGTTTGGGCTGAGCACTACTATTTTATTGATGCCCGAGGGGCTTATGATATTTTCTGGACTGAGTGAGGCCGAGGGCCTGAGATACTGGAGTGATGTGATGAGGCTTTCAGGCCTTGTGAGTGATGTGAGGAGGCTTTCAGGCCTTGTGAGTGATGTGAGGAGGCTTTTAGGCCTTGTGTGTGATGTGAGGAGGCTTTCAGGCCTCGAGTGTGATGTAAGAAGGCTTTCAGGCCTTATGTTAATATAGCGCTTGGGCTGTAAGGGGCCCCTCCGGATGTGGGTACCCATATAATCTGAGAGTGAGCTCGAGCGGCTAATGCTATGCTGAGTGACTGATACTGAGCCCGAGGGGCTGATATTGTTCTGACAGATTGATATTGAGCCCAAGGGGATGGTACTGTTTTGAGATATTGCCCTAGGGGTGAACTTTTATGTGCTCATCTTGCATATTTACTTGCCTTTTTCACCTGTTATACTGTGGTATTTGTGCCCGAGGGGTGGATTTTCTGTGCTTATCGGCACTAACTGATTTGAAATCATTTCGTAACTGTTGAAAGGATCATTTTCAAAAGAAATTTAAACCGATCCAAGATATTTCCAAAGATTTCACAGTTTCACTATTTTTCTCAAAGGATTGTACCCTGCTTCTATACAGCATGATGGTTTGCTTTACGTGATTTCTTATTGCTCAGTTGTTATTTACCTTTATTACTCACTAAGTTGGAGTAGTCACTTTACTCCCTGCACCTCGTGTGCAGATGCAGGTATCTATTCACCCGGTAGTGGGTTTTGACCGATCAGAGGCAGAGTTACATGAGTTAAAGAGGTGACTACCAGCGTTCACAACTCGATATTTCTCTTTTTTGTTCATTTTTCTGATTTTGTATATTATAGGGCTTGCAGTGGATTTATATTATTATAGATGCTCGTGAATTGTGACACCCCGGTTAGGGTTGTGTTGGGTTGTATTTGCGCTAAATAATATTATTAAGTCATATTTAAGATGTTTATTTATTTTAACTATTTTGGAAAGACGAGTTGGGTTAGTTGGCTGGCCTTGTCCTCACGAGAGGTGCCATCACGACCGGTGATGGCTTTGGGTCGTGACAAGTTTGTATCAGAGCCTAGGTTACTAGGTCTCACGAGTCATGAGCAGGTTTAGTAGAGTCTCGCGGATTGGTACGGAGACATCTGTATTTATCCTCGAGAGGCCGCAAAACCTTTAGGAAAATTTCACATTCTTGAATTCTTATCGTGCGTCTTTGATTCAGCTTGAAAAAAGACTCTTGAAATTCCTTCCACGCGTTTATATGTGCGCGTGAGTACTCAGTATCAGATGTGCCTTGATGGCTTGTGATTCCCCGATCAAGGGGCGAGATGTGATCTCTGTGAGTTGGATGTTGGGCCAGTCTGGAGGACTTGAGGCCGAGTCTTTGCCTATGGCTTAAGCACCGAAGTGCTGATTGTGTGAGCAAGTGTTTTGAACTTATATGTTCAGTATTGTCCCTATTAGTGGGATTGACAGCTGGTTAGCTACGTGATGAGTATGTTAGTACTGCGAGATGTATCTATGTAAATTGGAAGTGACGAGGAAGGTCTGCGGGATGATAGATAAACTATTAAGTATGTGATTTCCATTGTGATTGGATGTGTAGTTCCGAGTTATGGGTGCGTGAGAAAATCTTTTCGTGTCTCCTAGTTGGGAGTGAAGTAAATTTTATATTGTGGGATGAGTTCAGACTCAGGAAGACTAAGTGGCTGTGTAATGTGTATGACAGTGGAAGGTATACAGAAATGTTATATTGAAGCGAAGCAGGTGGGTTATCTCCCGCGGAGTGTGTTGAAGTGGTGTGATCCTTATGTGTATGTTAGAAGATCTCATGTGTAATTGAAGGGTACGCGTTGAAATTTGAAATTTTGGGTCGCTTAAGAGAGTGGGCTTAACTGTTGCAGGGATAAATGTGAGATTTGTAGAAGATTTACAGTACTGGACGATCTATGTTTTCACAAACTTATAAATGATTTGAGTTTAATCTCACTATGGTATTATGGTATCAATGAAGTAAAAGTTTTATGAGTTATTGAGTGTATCTTGGTCTATGGCTTCGAGCCAAGTGGGGGAGCCTGATGTGAGCAATTGATTGCGCGGTTAGGTGCTATGTTGGTTCAGTTTGGGGCGTGCGAGTGGGTTAGCTATGGCTAGAGTAAAGAATTTTTTTTTTTGACAAGGGTTATATTATGCTTTATAGGGTATGAGAATTCATGGAATGTCTAAAGTTGTTGTTGGTAAAGAATGCTCGGTGCATAGAGAAGGAAGTTGCTTGGTTATATTGGGATGAGGATTTCATTCTGCGGTATTGGAATGCTAATGAGGTACGGGTGGTTCTGTTCGTTTGATCATGGTAAATTACAATTTTAATAAGAAGGAATGACTTTCGAGAATGGCTCCAAGTTTTTCAAGATTCTACAGGGAACAATCAGGTATTTTCAAGTTGTATGTGTGGTTAGAGGCCGAGTTTTCATTAGAGGAGGTCAAGACTTGTGGTATTTCTATGTTAATTATGAGATTCTATATATCAGTATCAGGAACTAAAGGTAGCGAATTTAGAATTCACGAGAAGTTGTTCAGAATAAAGTATTCTGGAATGTGGCGTTTCTGGGAAACATTTGAGAGAGTATGCAACAACTTATGGGTCTTAGTCAGTGTGGTTCTATGTTGGGGTCTCGTGTGGTGAGCCTGAGTTAAGGAATTATGGTGCTACAACAAGAGGGAATATCGGGTTGAAAATGAATCAGAAGGAAATTTAGATAGATGGAGTAGCTTGATAGTAGGTTAGGTCGGTATGGTAAGGATATGATTGAATCTTGGTGTGTTCAAGGTAATGGGCTCGTACAAGCATTTTGCAGCAATGCTCTTGGGTTTTGATGGCTTGCTTAGCTTGATCTAGTAGAAGGATTCAGTCCTGGTAGTTTAATTTGTGCAAACGGAATTTGGAGAGTTCTTGTTGATTTCTACAGTGGTTGGAGAGGTGCATTTTCTACGAATGTGAGAGGCATGTGATATGCAATGATTTTCTTCTAGATGGGATCAATGGAAGTTCTTGTCAAGTTGAGTGCGTAGATGTCTGTGGCTTGGAAGGAGATAAAAGTTTTCATGTTATCCTTGGATGGTATGGTATATGTGGTATGTTGTGGAGGACCGAGACTAGCGTGCTAGGTTACAGTTCAGTTCTAAAAGAAAGTTCATAAAACTCTCAAGCAGCGGGTAGCCTCAGATAATCAAGGGAATGGAACTGCTAATTGGAAGTGATTTGACGATAGTATATGTTCAGAAAAAGGGTAATGTGGTTGATTTGATGGCACTTCGGTAGTATTGCAGCGCTTTCTTTATTAGATCTACTGGTGATATTTGGGTTTGCTTGGTGGCACAGGAAAATTTTTAGAGTATCCATCGTGGAATTATTGGGTATTAAAGGCGTTGTATGCTTTCGGACGGCAAAATTGGGATTAGGTCCGATGATTCGTGTGCTATATAGAATTGGAGACTAGAAGTTCTCATATCCAGGCTATGTTGTTATTCTAAATCGTATGTATCGGCACTGTTTAGTAGCTGCCGAGATTTGGCAGCTCGAGTGGATCTTTCTTTGCTTGGTGTGTTAAATTTTGGATATGATATTGAGGTGTAAACTGGATGTTTCTGTATTGTGTTATTCTGGACTATTGCGATAAGATGGCGAGGTTGGCTATGCCGGAAATACCACGAAATGAGTGGCGATGTTCGACGGATTGCGTCCTATTGGGGATTTCATATTTAGAAGACCTAGTGGACGGCTGGGAAGGAATTGTGTTTCTTATTTTGGGCTCTTGTGATGAGTGTCAGTGCTAAGGTTCCTTATATTTATTCAGTTCTAGTGGTGAGGGACTTCTTAGATGTGTTTCTTGCGGCTGGGCATGTCGTAGGGCAAGGTTGTTGATTTCAATATTGATTTGGTGCATTGCATCATATCGTATGGCACCATCAGAGTTATATAGGTGGAAGGAGCAGCTTCAGGTTTCCTCGATAAGGAGTTCATTGGTAGGCCAATGTGGGTGAGTGTTCTAGGTTGAGTTGGCTTGGTTGGCTCCGAATGGCATTGTTGATGGAGGTATTGTTGATACCCAATTTTTCCCTTATGTATTTTATACCCAAAATACTTTCAAAATAGCATATATAAATATACCAAAGGGTTTCAGTATTTTAATGATTTTTAAACCAACTTATTGCCTATTTTTTATACCATAAAATCCGATAATTATTCCTAAAGCTATCATTTTGGTGGGAAATTTATTTTTATTCTCATATTTACATCAAAATATGGTTAAGATGATTTTTTCATATTTTTACAAATTCGTTTGGTATTTTTAAAGTTAAATTGCATAAAATTGCAATACTGGCCTCTTTAATATTTGATAGCACTTTTGTGACGACCCAAAGGGTCATCACCTGTTTCCTCATTCGTTCCGTGCTTCTGAGGCCTTGAAAACCTTATTTTTACTTGCCTCGATTTTCTTGCGCAGTCCGGGCGCTTAGCCGGAAAGCTTTTATGTTGAAATATGTGAATTCTGTGAAATATTTGAAGAATTTTGATATTAATATGATTATAATTGACTTTGGTCAATATTTTTGGTAAACGGACCCGGACCTGAGATTGGACGGTCCCGGAAGGTCCGTAGAAAAATATGGGACTCGGGCATGTGCCCAGAGTCGAATTCGGAGGTCTAGAGCCCGAGATATGAATTTTTTCATGAAATTATTTTTTTGAAATTATTAAGGAAAATGGAAATAAAAATTTATTAAAGAACTATGGTATCGGGCTCGTATTTTGGTTCCGACACCCGGTACAAGTCTTATATATTGTTTAAGCACTTTTTGTGAAGTTTGGTCAAACTCGGACGTTGTTTGACGTGTTTCGGACTATAAGTTCCAAGTTTGAAAGTTCATGAAGTTTAAAAGAAAAATCATGTGTTTTGAGGCTTGATTCTATGTAAATGATGTTATTTTGGCGATTGGATCGGGCGAGCAAGTCCGTAGGGTGTTTTTGAGGTTGTGTGCATGTTTGGGTTGGAGCCCCGAGGGCTCGGGTGAGTTTTGGATAGGCATCGGATTGCATTTCTCATATTTGAAAAAGCTAGTATTCCTCAGTTCTGGTATCTTCGCATTTGCGAAGAATTTCACGCAAATGCGAAGAAGGGGAAGGCCGGGCAGGATCGCAATTACGATAAAGACTTCGCAAATGCGAAGTCTGGTATGAAGGGATGTGGTCGCAAATGCGAGATATAGTTCGCAAATGCAAAACTAGGCAGCCAGACCTGGGTTCGTAAATGCGATCCCAGATGTCGCAATTCCCAGAAAAAAACATTGTTCGCAAATGCGAACCAATGTTCGCAATTGCCATATCCGCAGCCCAGCAATTTTTATACATAGTCGAAATTTCATCACTTTTCACATTCTTTCAAAACCCAAACCCCATAGGCAATTCTTCAAGAGCAAACTTCATCCCAAATCACTTGTAAGTTGATTTTTACTCGATTCTTTCAATCTTTAACATCATTAAACATGTTTTCCACTTGAAATCAATGATTTTCATGGGTGAAATTGGGATTTTTGGGTAGAACCTTGGTTTTCTATAATCTGGGGAGTTGGACCTCAATTTGAGGTCCGATTTCAAAATAAATTACATATTTGAGTTCGTGGGGGAATGGGAAATCGGGTTTTGGTCCGAAACTCGGGTTTTGACCATGTGGGCCCGGAGGCGTTTTTGGAATTTTTGGAAAAAACTTGGGAAAATCATTTTTATGCATTCAAATCGATTCATATAGTGTTTATTAAAGTAATTGAATAATTTGTGATTAGATTC
>MDKF010543197.1:0-47827 GCA_026770625.1 Nicotiana glauca
CTGTTGTTATCATTTTTTTCCACACTTTTGATTACACTAATCATGTTTTAGTTTTATAAATGTTAAATAACTGTTCAAAGGAAGCTTTTGTTTTGTTAGCTGGCCTTATCTTCGCAAGAGGTGCCATCGCGACCGCGTTTGGGATTTGGGTCGTGAGATATATCATCAATATAAAAAATGATAAAATCCAATTAAGGATTAAATATATCATTCATTATTTTGAAATTCAGAAGGGGCATTTTTTAAACCAAAAGGCATAACATTCCATTCGTACCGGCCGAATGGTACATTAAAAGCAGTTCTGTAAGTATGCTCTTTAAAAATTTGAATTTGCCAATATCCAGATTTTAAATCGAATTTTGAAAATATATTAGCGTCATATAATCTAGAAAGAAGATCCCTTTTATTGGGGATCGGGTATCTAATCCATTTTAAACTCTTATTAAGAGGCTTGTAGTTAATAACTAAACGAGTAACCCCATGTTCCTTTTCTGTAGCGTTATTAACATAAAATGCAGAACAAGACTAAGGAGATTTTGAGGGTTTTATCAAACCCTTCTGTAAGAGACTATCAATCTTAGTTTTACAGAAATCGACCAATTCAATATTCATCTATCAAGGTCGATATTTAGTAGGAATATTATCCTCGGAAAATGTATCTTCGTATGGAAGAGTAACAATGTGCTTTTTTTGATTCAAAAAAGCACTAGGGTGATCTGCACAAATATCAATAGCCAATTGTTCAGAAATTAACTCAATTTTTTCTTTTATTTTAGCAGATTTTATTGTTTCAAAAATGTTTATGCTAAACAATTCTAGTTGCAAGAAATCAACATGCTTTTGTTTCATATCAATTAAAGCATTTATATCACCAGTTACAGGATCAGTAACAAAAAAATAATAAATATTTTTATATTATAACGCGTTAAAACCTTTGCATCAATATTGGTAAAAGGATAAACAGCATTTATAAAAAGGAGTTCCTAATATAATAGGAGGATATAAATGATTTTTTACCAGAATAAAGAAGTGAGGAATGCAAACACTATTTTGGCGAATATGCGCATTAGGCTCCAGGATGCAACTTACATCTGCACCACTATCAATCATAGCATTTCCGGTAATGGTTAAATCATTATTAATGAGGATGGTACATTTAATATACCATTTGTGGGCTGTCACATTTTGCATCATTCCTAAAAATATATCGTTAGCAGGATTTTAGTCTATATAAGTGAAATCAAGAGGTTTTTCATCATCGTGAAAAATATCTTTACCTTTACAAATAGGTGATTGTGTCACAATCCCAGTTCGCCCTCCGTGAACATGTCGTGTTGGCACCTAGTCCCTACGACTAGGTAAGCCTAAAAATGCGGAATTTACACTAGCTTGCGGAAAATTAACTAACTTGCGGAAAATAAACTAACTTGCGAAAGCAAACAACTGAAAATCTTACTGTCAAGAGAAAATTGTGTATAAATGCCACTTGGCATAATACAACCCATATCACAAAAACTAAAACAAACTCCCAAAACCCGAAAACTCACAGGAAATACAGGCTGATAGAATTCCAATAGGTACTCTAATCTCCAGAATAACTACATCAAAAGTATGATAGGATAATTGCTTTACAACTAGAATATGGAAGAAGACTCTTCGGTCTGCGGATGTTGTAGATATACCTCGAAGTCTCCGTATGTCTCCTCGCCTCAAGGATAGTGCGCCTGAGTAGAGGTACCTATATGATATGCACATGAAAAACATACGCAGGAAGGGCATGAGTACACCACAGCGGTACTCAGTAAGTGCCAAGCCTAACCTCGGTTGGCTAGTTACGAGGAAAGGTCAGGGCCTTACTGAGGCAAAAATATAACAGTAGCAATAATTAACAATGTGGAAAATGTGGAAAAAATAATAAACGTAGCAGTGTAATAAGGCAATCAACGAAACAATAATAATTACCAGGATAAAGCAGAAACACTGGGTAAACACAACTCGATCTTAAATACAAATAGGGGTCTCCCAAGATACCGTGCTATAGCCCTTTCCTCAACTGTCCAATGGATCTACCGGGATACCGTCCCATAGTCCAACTCTCGTACCAGTATCAAAGGATCTCCCGGGATACCGTCCCGTAGTCCAATCATAAAAGTGCAGGGGGATCTTCCGGGATACCATCCCGTAGTCCCAAAATAAAAGTGTAGGGGATCTCCCGGGATACCGTCCCGTAGTCCCAAAATAAAAGTGCAGGGGGATCTCCCGGGATACCGTCCCGTAGTCCCAAAATAAAATGCATGGGGATCTCCCGGGAATCAAACCCGTAGTCCCAAATATAAATATGCAGGGGGATCTCCCGGGAATCAAATCCGTAGTCCCAAATATAAATATGCAGCCAAAATCAGAGAAATATTCAGGAATTGAAGTGCAACAATACAAGTAAACAAATAATTCTGGCCTAACATGTTTCACGTAATTACAATTAAGGCAAATTAAGCAAATTGACAATTTGGATCAACATATCAGCAAATTTCTCTTTGAGGAGATCTTTTAGAGTCTTAAAAGTAGAAGATTTAAAATCCTGAATCTCAGGGGGTCTCTGAATATGAATAGGAACCATTTGACTACTTGAGGTATAAGTAACACTCGAAGTTGGTGTAACCTCTATAGAAGTCTTGTTACTCATTTCCTTTATCAAAGCAGTAAGCTCATCAAGTTTTTTGTCGAGAGAACTGATATGTTCTCCTAAAACTTTAACATATAAGCTCAAGTAATTGTTTTGAGAGAAGAGATTATTAATCTCGTCTATACTCACTTGCCCAATTTTCTTTTCAACAAACTTTTGAAAATCCGTAAAAGTGATACATGTATTATTAGGTAACACAAATGGGGCTTGAGGAGGATACAAAGTGGTGGTAATTTTACCACTGCTCTCTTGATAAGAACGTGTTAACACTTTAATGTAAAGCGGTAAATAAGTGGTTATAAACCATGGAACAAAATACATAATTTGATTATGTAAAGCACAAATTTCGTAGAATTCTTGCGAAATACAATTTAAATCCTCTTTACTATAAGTTTCAAAAAACCAAGTTTTAAACTGGTTCCATTTTTTATCAAAAAATTCCTTTTGAATAATTCTGAGTGCCGGAGATCCTGGGCTAAAATCAATTTGGTGTGGAATCATTTAACACCATTGGGGTCAAAATCCATTTCAGATGGAGAAGGAATATCCTTATCAGGAATATTTTTACTATCCTGAACGATGTTTGTTTGAGGGTTAATTTTAACCCTTTCAACATAGTTGTCAGTATATCTACTGGATATAGTATGCAGGGATGCTGCACACTTTTGAGCTGGTCCATGGAACACCTTTTCTATAGGATATATATGTTGAATAGCAGGAAAGCCAATTGAATTTGAACCTCTGTTGTTAACAGGGGTTTCGTTATCAAACTGGATACAAATCCTTCCATCAGGATTTTGAATAATATGAGAATACTCATTATTCAAAACAAAATTTGTAATATGTTCAAGGGATATGACCGAATTTAAGGTCCATGTGGTTGGAAAATTAATTTCCTCCCACTTAATAGGTCTCCGAGTGGTGACCTTTGATCTGGCAAAATTAGTTTCTACCAGAATCGTCTGATTCGATGTATCGTATAATTAACATCACGGATTCAAAGTAGACAATAATTTAAAATAAATTCTATAAGATAAACAAATAAGTTCAGAACCAGGTGCATAATTATAATCGTGGGTCTTGACATTTAATGTCAAGGCGTCAAGAATATTGACATCAGAAAGTGATAATTGCAAATTAGGTTGAGTATTGAAATATACTGGACCATAGGCGATAGTAGATTTAATTGAACCCATAAGAGTCTGTCGAAAATTTAGATTTCTAGCATCTCGAAGAGCTGCTAAGAATGCCTTTGGCAACCCTTTAAGGGTTAAAGGTGTAAATGCAATTTGAACCATGCCTATATGCAAATAATTATACAAATTTTTATAATGAATAATATCTCGTTTATTAAGCAAATGAATCTTCTATTCTGATGAATTTACATGTAAAGATTGCTCAGTAATTTTAATCAACTGTTTAGAAGAAAGTTTATCAAATAAACAATAATCATAAATGGTTTTAATAGAAAATTTAGGAATAGTCCATTTGTTTAACAAATCAAGATTGTGAGGTATATCTACCTATTCTAATCTAGTACTTTTGGTACTAGTTTCTCCCAGATCCATGTCTAGTATGTCATGTATTGTAAGTGTTAGAGCAAGACCTATGTATGTCAGGAGGTGCAATGGGAGCACCAGATTCATGGAATTTTGACTATTATGCTCAGAGATTGTTATTGTGGTCCTGTGAATAAGCGGTGCGAGGTGTGAATTCAACAAAAGTATGCAGTCATGTTCTAGTACATCGTGTGGTGATTGATATGGTGTTCATATAATTGGAGCAGGCCTGACAGAGAATTTCGGATGTTGGAATTGGGTTCTAAGCTTATTTGCTGGAATACGAGATAATATCTTCGAATTTTCTCAAGCTAATGTGCTCAACTTATTTTTGGTAGCATGGGTAGGTGCACAAGGTGTTTAATTATGATTTCAGACAACTCCAGAGTAGTTATTATCACGTTCGAGGATGAACATATGTTTAAGTAGGAGAGAATATAATGACCTGACTGGTCGTTTTGAGCTCTAATGTGTCATTTAGTAGTTTGAGTCTATGAGCAGCTTCATTTCGAGCATTATGACTTGTATGCATGGTCCGAATTAAATTTCAGGGAGTTCGGAGTTGATTTGGAAAGAGAATTCTCATTTCGGAAGCTTTCAATTGAAAGAATTAGCTAATATTTGATTTTTGAGTAAACGACCTCAGAATAAGGATTCGAAGGTTCCAGCAGGTTCGTATGATTATTTCGGGCTTGGGCATGTGTCCGAATCAGTTTTTGAAAGACCCAGGAATATTTTGGCACCTATTGTGGAAGTTAGGGTTTTGGAGGAATTTTATAAGTTTGGGTTGAAGTGAATTTTAGTGTTATCAGTATCCGTTTGGGATTTTGAGTCTGGGATTAGCTCTGTATAGTGATTCTGGTATTGGGACCGCAATCGGAAGTGAATTCGGAGGTTTGTGGATCATTTTGGAGTCGTTTGGCAAAAGATAGGAAGTTGAATGTTTTTGAGAAGTTTCACCGGAAGTGGACTTTTTGATATCGGGATTGGATTTCGATTCTGGAAGTTGGAGTAGGTTCGTAATGTCAAATGTGACTTGTGCACAAATTTCGAGGTTAATCGGACGTGATTTGATATGTTTTGGCAGTGAATGTAAAAGTTAATAATTCTAAAGTTCATTAAGCTTGTATTGGAGGTTGATTTATGATTTTAGCGTTGTTTGATATGATTTGAGGCCTCGAGCAAGTCTGTAATGTGCTTTTGAATTGGTTGGTGTGATTGGACGGGGTCCTAGGGCCTCGAGTGGATTTCAGATGGTCAAGGGATTGAAAATGGAATTTGGAGAAGGTCTGAAGTAGATGCCTTCTGGTGTAACCGCACCTTCGAGGCTTAGGCCACAGGTGCGGAGCCGCAGAAGTGGCCTTTGCGTCGTAGAAGCGGAACTTGATTAGTTAGGCTGGGACCGCAGATGCAGATATCTTCCCGCTGAAGTGGGACCTCACCTGCGGATGGAGGAGCGCAGAAATGGAGTGAGGGGTTTGGTGTTAGACCGCAGAAGCAGTGTGGAGGACGCACCTGCGGTACCACAGAAGCTTTAAAGTGACCGAAGGTGCGGAACTGCTGGAGGCAGTGAGTTCTTTTAAATCAGGGGTTGGGTTCATTCCACCCCATTTTTTCCATTGGAGCCAATTTTGGAGCAACTTTGAGGTACCATATTCACCACCAAACATGAGGTAAGTGGACTCTAATAGTTTTGAGTTAATATTTGGATTATGTACGGATTTGAGCATGATAATTTGGTAGAATTTGTTGGTTTTTGGTAGGAGACCTAGAAATTATATTTTTGGATTTTGACCACAATTTAGGGTATGAAATTGAGAGTAAATTATATATTTGAGTTCGTGAGGCTATAGGTAAACTTAGTGTTCGAAGAACTTTTGAATCCGGGCACGTGGGAGCGAGGACATTTTTGTCAACTTTTCGATCGGGGCCAGGGATTGTTATAAATTGGATTATAATGAGCACTTGAGAATAAATTAATGGATTTTCATAATTATTAGCTAGTTTTGGAGCATTTAGCATCGATTCGAGTCTTTGGAAGGGCGTGGAATATTAGTTATGGATCTTCGCAGCGAGGTGAGTCTCCTTTCTAACGCTGTAAGAGGGAATTGTCCCCATATGTAAATTAATTGGATATGTGTTTCTATTTGTGGGGGCTATGTGTGCACGAGGTGACGAGAGTCCGTGCGTAGCTACTATTATGCTTTAGTCCGGGTAGTTGAGGACCCAAAAGCATGCTTTACTTGCAATATTTTAAATCTTGTTGTCAATTTAAAAATGACTAAAACATATCAAACATGTAAATGATTTCTAAAAGACTGGTCATCGTTTCTTGATTTGTAAAAGAGAAATTGCCTTTTCTTGGATAATTTGCTCCATGATGAGTTCTTGATTGACTGTTTGAATGTGTTCATATATTGTGGAACTGGCCGAATGCCTCGGTAGATTAAATAGATGGATGTATGGTCTGTGCCATTTGACCCTCTGGTAGTGCATATTTTAAATATTATTGTATCGGGTCGTATGATCTCGGCATGATTTGTGCATGCTTGTATGGATTGCCTTGGGATTTTATAGGTGTTGATAACTGTTCTCCCTGTCCTGAGATAAATTCTTAAATGATGAAATTGAATCCAAAAATTTCCTATTAATAAAAGAACCGTTTATTTGCCTGATGCTATTGAGTTAAAGTCATTTTATGAATATTCTCGATTCACTACATTATTGGTATATTATTATTGAACCACTAGCAAATGTCGAAGTCGGCCTCTCGTCTCTACTTCTTCAGGATTAGACAGGATACTTACTGAGTACACGTTGTTTTCGTACTCAAGCTACACTTGTTGTGCAGTTTTGTTGCTCTCACGACCTGGATTTCCCGCCCTCGAGAGTCGTCATGGTGCCTACTAATGTGAGATACGCAAGCCGACTATTTGAGCAATTTGTCTTTTTTCCCATTTTAATCATTTAACAATTATAAGCAATAATTTAAAGACAACGGAATTGATGACAAGCCAAAGAAAAACAATAAAATTACTGAGCATATCCAATATAACTATTTAAACAAGACTACCCAGAACTGGAGTCGCAACTTTACAGACGGTCTAAGAGTACTACAAACATGGTATGAATGAAATACATAAGTCTGTCTCTGAATAAGTAAAAACAGTAAGAGAAAAGATAAGTGGAGACACAAAGGCCCGCGGACGTCTGCAGGACTACCTCGGGTCGCATGTGTGGACTGAAGTCAGCACCCTCACCGTGGTACAAACGCTCCGATATCAGTATCTGCACACAGTGCAGAGTGTAGTATCAGCATAACCGACCCCGTGTATTGGTAAGTGCCTAGCCCAACCTCGGTGAAGTAGTGATGAGGCTAGAACCGTACTACGAAATAAACATGTGCAGTTAAATCATATACAACAGAAATAGAAGTAGATATTTACAACTAATGTTGGCTGGGGGAAACATGCTGTGGGGAGTAACAGATACCAACAGAACGAAAGTCGAGAAATATAAGGAATTCCATAAATCAACTATCAGCAAAGATAAGGAAATAGAAGAATAGGTACGCATGTAATACTGTTGCAGGAGTGCAACATGTTCCCATTTCATATGATACCGTAGCAGACGTGCAACCCTCTCGCATTTCATATACTACCGTTGTGAGCGTGCAACCCGCTACCATTTTATATATTACCGTTGCAGGCGTTCAACCCGCTCCCATTTCATATATTACCATTGCAGCCATGCAACCCACTCCCATTTAATATACTACCATTGCATTCGTGCAACCCGCTCCCATTTCATTTATCAACACCAATCATAAAAGAATCCCGGCAAGGGAATAATAGCAATATAACAACATCCCGAAAAGGGAAAATAATATTACAACAACATCCCGGCAAGGGAACGCTAATGATAATCCGTATAAGAAGCATAGTAAACCACAACGAAGTCATAACAATAACAATACAAGACTTACGGGCATGCTTGACACCGACGTATAGATACTCGTCACCATGCCTATACGTCATACACCATAGTAAATACGTAGCAAATAAGACACGACACATAATCCCTCAAGCTAAGCTTAGACCAAACACTTACCTCGAAATTCCACGGCCAACTCAATCCTCAAACACCGCCTTTCCTTTTTAATTTGGCTCCAAACCAATTGTATCTAGACATAATCGACTTAATAACATCAATAAACACTAAACAATCCAATTCCAATTCTTAATTATAGATTTCCTATCATTCTTCCCAGAAAGTCAAAAATCGACCCCGGGCCTGCTTGGTCAAAACACGAGGTTCGGAAAAAAAAATCCGATCACCCATTCACCCACGAGCCCTAATATGTAATTAGTTCCAAAATCCGACCCCAAAATGAGGTATAAATCCCAATTATACAACAAGCCCTAACTCTACCCAAATCCCTAATTTTCTAGGCTTAAGAACATGATTTAGGCCAAGAAATCTAACGGGTATTAATGGAAGTTGAATAAAATGAGTTTAAGATTAGATACCTATGGATTTGTGGTGAAATTCTCTTTCAAAAATCGCCTAATTTGGAGTTTGGAAGAAGAAGTTATGAAATTTGGGTTAAATCCCGTATGTACTGTTACTGTTCAAAAATCACTGGGTAGTCCTTCATCGCGTTCGTGATAGGCCTGTCACATTTGCGATGGGTCAGGATCAGCTGATCATCGCATTTTCGTTCAACGACTAACGCTCGCGAAGCTTCTGCTCCTAGAGCCTTTACGATCACGGTCAGATGGCCATGTTCACGTAGAACAAATGTGAGGCCCCCCAGGTCTTTAACCTTAGACACGTTCGCAAAGGGTACTTCCCCCTAACCTCGTGTTCGCATCCCAATCTCCGCTTTCGCAAAGAACAAACTGGCACCTGAGGAGATTGCCTTACGCTTTCGCGAGTGGAACCACGCGAACGTGAAGAACAAAACCTCTGTGCACCTGAGACAGCAAAAACCTATAATTTTTCCTAAGTTGAAAAACTTCTGAAACCCATCCAAAACTCACCCAAGCCCTCGGGGCTCCAAACCGAACATGCATACTAACTCAAAAATACCCTAGAGACTTGCTTGTGCGATCAAATCGCTAAAATAACATCAACAACTATGAATTTAGCATCAAAATCATGAAATCACTTAAGAACTTCAAATTTTTCCAATTTTCTCAAATACGATCCGGTTCACGTCGTTTCAAGTTCGTTTCTTACAAAATTTCACTGACTCAACTTAAACCAAATATAAGACCTGTATCGGGCTCCAGAACCAGAATACGGGGCCGATACCATCGAATTTCAAACACATTACTTTTTCAAAAACTCATAAATATTCTAGAAAACAATTTGATTAAAAATTCATTTCTCGAACTTGGGACCTCGGATTTCGATTCTGGGCATATGCCCAAGTCCCATATTTTTCTATGAACCCTCCGGGACCATCAAATCACTGGTCCAGGTTCGTTTATCCAAACTGTTGACCGAAGTCAGCTTAAAGTTATTTTAAAATCAAAATTCATCATTTTTCTCAGATTTTCACATAATGGCTATTTGGCTACACGCTCAGACTGTGCACGCAAATCGAGGTGACACTGAAAGAGGTTTTTAAGGCCTTAAAACGTAGAATTAATATCTAGAACAAGTGATGATCTTTTGGGTCATCACATTCTCCACCTCTAAAACAACTTTTCGTCCTCGAACGGACATAAGAAGGAAGTACCTGAGTCGGGGAAAAGATGGGGATAACGGCTATGTATGTCAGACTCGGACTCCCAAGTCGATGCCTCAGCAGGCTGACCTCTCCATTGAACACAAAAAGAAAGAAAACTCTTCGATCTCAACAGACGAACATGCTGGTCTAAAATAGCTACCGGCTACTCCTCATACGACAAGTCCTTGTCCAACTGGATAGTGCTGAAATCAAACACGTGGATTATCGACGTGATACTTTCAAAGCATGAACACCTGAAACATTGGATGCAAGGTTGATAAGCTCGACGGAAACGCAAGTCTATAAGCCACCTCTCCTACTCGATCAAGAACCTCAAATAGGCCAACGAACCTAGGGCTAGGCTTTCCCTTCTTCCCAAATCTCATCACACCCTTCATAGGCGATACTCAAAGCAATACCCGCTCACAGACATGAAAGCCAAATCATGAACCTTGCATTCGGCATAACTCTTTTTCCTGAACTGAGCTGTATGAAGCGCATCCTGAATAGTCCTAACCTTGTACAAGGCATCCTGAAATAGATCCGTACCCAACAACCGAGCCTCCCCTGGCTCGAACTATCCAACCAGCGACCGACACCGCCTACCATACAAAGCCTCATAAAAAGTCATCTAAATACTCGACTGGTAGTTGTGATTGTAGGCAAACTCTGCTAATGGCAAAAACTGGTCCCACGGGCCTCCAAAGTCAATGACACAAGCTCAAAGCATATCCTCCAAAACCTGAATGGTCCTCTCGGACTGCCTGCCCGTATGAGGATGAAACGATGTGCTCAACTCAACCCGTATGCCTAAATCTCTTGAACTGCTCTCCAGAAATGTGAGGTAAACTGCGTACCTCGATCTAAAATGATAGACACGTGCACACCATGAAGGTGAACAATCTCTGAGATCTAGATCTCAGCTAACCTCTGGGAATAATATGAAACTGACACAGGAAGGAAATGTGCTGACTTGGTCAGCCTATCAACAATAACCCACACTACATCGAACTTCCTCTGAGTCCGTGAGAATCCAACAACGAAGTGCATAGTGATACTCTCCCACTTTCACTTAGGAATCTCAATCTTTCGGAACAAAACAACGGGCTTTTGATGCTCGTACTTAACCTGTTGACACTTCAAACAATGAGCCACATGAGTAAAGTTGATATTTTTCATTCTCCGCCACCAATAATGCTACCACAAATCCAGATACATCTTAGTGGCGCCTGTATAAATAAATTACTGGGAACTATGGGCCTCCTCTAAAATGATATCTCGAAGCCCATCCATATTAGGCACACAAACTCGACCCTGCAATCTTAGAACTCCATCATCTCCTAAGGTAAACTGCTTTGCACCTCCGTGTTGCACCTTGTCTCTAAGGATACCTAAATAAGGATCATCATAATGTCGATCTCAGATACGCTCTAAAAGAAGAACGAGCAATTGTGCAAGTTAACACACTACTGGGCTCAGAAACATCCAACCTCACGAACTCAATGGCCAAAGCCTGAACATACAAAGCAAGCGGCCTCTCACCAACCGGGATATAATCAAGACTGGCCACACTGGCTGATTTCCCACTCAAAGCATCGGCCACTATATTGGCCTTTCTTGGATGATATAAGATGGTGATATCATAGTCTTTCAACAGCTCCAACCACCCCCTCTGCCTCAAATTTAGCTCTTTCTGCTTGAACAAGTACTCCAGACTCTTGTGATCCATGAACACCTCACATGCCACGTCCTACAGATAATACCTCCAAAAATATCAACGCGTGAACAATGGCTGCCAACTCCAAATCATGAACCGAAAAACACTTCTCATGAATCTTCAACTGCCGTAAAGCATCGGCAATGACCATGCCTTCCTGCATCAGTATTGCACCAAGTCCAATACGAGATGCATCACAACAAAACTGTATATGGTCCTGTACCTATGGGCAAAACCAACACTGGTGTCATAGTCAAAACTATCTTGAGGTTCTGAAAGCTCGCCTCACACTCGTCTGACAATCTTAAGTAGGAACCCTTCTGGGTTAACCTGGTCATCGGGGCTGCAATAGACGAGAACCCCTCCATAAACCGACAAAAATAGCCAGCCAATCCCAAGAAGCTCCGGATCTCTATAGCTGATGCTGGTCTAGGCCAGTTCTTGACTGCCTCAATCTTATTCGGATTAACCTGAATACCCTCGGCTGATACAACATGACCCAAGAATGCAACTAAAGTCAACCAGAACTCACACTTCGAAAACTTGGCATACATCTTACTACCCCTCAAATTCTGAAGAACCACTCAAAAATGCTACTCGTGCTCCTACCGGCTGTGGGAATAAATCAAAATATCATCAATGAAGACTATCACGAACGAATCAAGGTAAGGCCTGAACACTCGGTTCATCAAATCCATAAAAGTTGTTGGGGCATTTGTCAACCCGAATGACATTATCAAGAACTCATAATGCCCGTACCGAGTGCGGAAAGCTATCTTAGGGACATCAGATGCCCTAATCGTTTGAGTATTTCAACATCTCGACAAGGGAACAATTTAGTAACTCATTCTCTTCTTTCACTTTCATTTCATAACTAACATTACCACTTGACCCAATGCTCCAAAAGGTTCAATTATTTCATATACTTTCACAAGCTTTTCACAACAATTAGGAATCATCACCAAGGCATGACAATATAACGAAATCAAGATATTCACATTCTAAAAACTCACGGTCATGCTAGACACCAACGTGCAGATACTCGTCACCATGCCTACACATCGTACTTGACAATTACCACGTAGCAATTAAGACTCAACTCCTAATCCCTCGAGCTAAGGTTAGACCAAACATATACCTAAAACTTCCATGGCCAATTCACTCCACAACAACTGCTTTCCCTCTCGAATTCGGATCCAAATCAATCAAATCTATACAATAATGATGTCATAACATCAATACATGCTAAACAAATCAAACCCAATGCCTAATTATATATTTCCAAGATTTCTTCCCAAAATTCCAAAAATAGACCCTATGCCCGCTTGGTCACAATACGACGTTCGGACCAAAATCAAATCCCCCATTCACCCACGAGCCCGAATATATTGTTTTCAAATTCAACCCAAGAACGATGTCTAAATCAAGAAAAATCAAAAAAGCCCTAACTCTACCCATTTTTCCCAATTTCTACCCTTAATTACATGTTTTAGGCTTAGGAATTCATTAGATGTTGAAGTAAATGGAAGGAAACAAGCAAGGATTACTAACCCAAGAAGTCTTGGGTGAAGGATAGCTTCAATGGCGCCTAAGGACCTTGGAGAAGGAGGAGTTCGTGAATGATTATGAAAATCGCGCAACAACACTAGTTTGGAAATTAAAAATATAACTAGGCGAAATTGCATTCGCGGCAGGCTGGTCGCATTCGCGAATGGTAGCACTTACGGACCATCGCGTTCACAAGCTGAAGAATGTGAACGCGGAGAGTAAAAGGCCGGGGTCCAGAAATTTGTTCTATGCAAATGTGTGGGTTGTCACACGAATGCGATGAAGGAGTCCTATAAACTACGCAAACGCGATGAGAAAGTTAAGGCTAAGCCCTCAGGGTCAAATAACCCTACGCGAACGCGAGGTTAGGGACGCGAACGCGAAGGAGGAAAAAATTAAAGCATCGCGAACGCAAGATGAATAATGCGAACGGATAGAAGAAACTGGGTCTGCAACAGCTGAAGCAAATCTGCAATTTTTCTAAGTTTGAAACCACTCCGAAACACTCCCGAGCCCTCGAGGCTCCTAACCAAACACATGCACTAACTCAACAACATCTTACGAACTTAACCATGCGATCAAATCATCAAATAACATAAAAAACAACGAATCAAACTTCAAAATCACTAATTTTTCCTCAAACTTCATTAACCTTCAAATTTAGAGTTTTAAGTCCGAAACACGTCAAATGACGTCCGATTTCAACAAAACTTTACAAAAAAATCTCAAATCACATATAAGACCTGTACCGCGCGCCGTAACCAAAATACGGGCCCGATACCAACATCTTCTAACAAGTTTTCATTTAATTTCCTTAACAATATCGAAAAAACAATTTCCTTTAAAAATTTATTTCTAGGTCTTGGGACCTCGGAATTCGATTTCGGGCATATGCCTATATCCCATATTTTCGTACGGACCTTCCGGGACCGTCAAATCATGGGTCTGGGTCCGTTTACCCAAAATGTTGACCGAAATCAATTTTATTCATTTTAATTTCAAAACTTAGCATTGTTCACATAATTTCATATTTAAGCTTTTGGGCTACGCGCCCGGACTGTGCACGTAAATTGAGGCGACACTAAATGAGGTTTTTAAGGTCTCAGAAGCACATAATTAATTAAAAACAGGTGATGACACTTTGGGTCGTCACTGTTGTATTAGATATACTCACTAATTTTATTGTTTTTCTTCTGCTCGTCATAAATTTCGTTGTTTTTAAATTATTGCTTTTAATTGTTAAATGATTAAAATGGGAAAAAGGTAAATTGTTCAAACAGTCGGCTTGCCTAGCTCACATTAGTAGGCACCATCACGGCTCCTGAGGGCGAGAAATTCGGGTCGTGACAAGTTTGTATCAGAGTAGCAGCACTAGTGGTAGAGCCTCAGATTGACATTGAGGATAAGATTCCGTTCCAGACAGTTCTGGTGGGCCCAGCTCAGGTCCTAGAGGGGTTTGTTGCTACCCTAGTACTCCAGGATGCTCTGGTCCGTCTAGTGGGACTTATGGAGAGCGTTACCTGGGCAGGCTCTTTTATTGTAGCACCAGCCATCTCTCAGGTTGGAGGAGGAGCCCAGACTCCTGGTACTCGCAATCCGGAGCAGATGGCTCCCTTGTTTCAGACTCCAGTAGTTCAACCGGGTGTGGTAGCCCAGACCGGTGATAGAGCAGCTATGTCTGCCGACGCTTTATGGAGATTGGACAGGTTCACCAAGCTCTTTACTACTACTTTCAGCGGTGCATCTTCTGAGGACCCCTAGGATTATCTAGATAGTTGTCATGAGTTTTTAGGAACATGGGGATAGTGGAGGACAATGGGGTCGACTTTGCTACTTTCCGCTTGTCTGGATTCTCCAAGACTTGGTGGAGAGATTATTGTTTGGATAGGCCAGCCGGATCACAATCTTTGACTTATGAGTTGCTTAGTCATCTATTTTTGGAAAAGTTTATCCCTATCACTCAACGAAAGATCTATCGGAGGCAGTTTGAGCGTCTCCAGCTGAGTTTTATGACCATTACTCAATATGAGACTAGATTCATCGACTTGGCTCGTCATGTTCTTATCATACTTCCCACTGAGAGAGAGAGAGAGAGAGAGAGAGAGGGCGATGAGGTTCATTGAGGGACTTATTCAGCTGATTTGACTTCAGATGGCTAGGGAGATAGGGAGTGAGATTTCTTTTCAGGATGCGGCCAATGTGGCCAGAAGAGTGGAAATGATTCTGTCGTAGGGAGGTTGTTAGGGATCTAACAAGAGTCCTCGTCATTCAGGATGATTCAGTGGCACCTCATCTAGAGGCAGGGATTCGTATGGTAAAGGCCATCATCCTAGGCCTTTTCAGTCGGCACTTCAGGTGGCCGTGGTTCTCATATGCAATATTCTGATCAATAGTGCTACAGTGCACCACCAGCTCCTATTAGTGCACCGCCAATTTAGAGTTTTAGGGTCTTCAGCCCCAGCATCCGAGGGCTAGATTTACTTGTGGAAACACAATGCATATTTCTAGATATTGCCCTCGAGCAACGAGCAGTTCTCAATAGTAGGGTTACCGTGCTATGGTTTAGGCAACATGTGTTCCACTACCTGTTCTGCCAACTAGAGGTGGGATAGAGGTATTAGAGGTGGAGGTCAGGCAGCTAGAGGCGGAGGCCAGCTAGTAGCAATCCTTCCTAGAGATATAGTTTAGGGTGGTGGGGCCCATCCCCGATGTTATGCTTTTCCAACCAGGCCCGAGGTTGAGGCTTCTGATGCAGTTATCATAGGTACTGTTCTAGTTTGTAGTAGAGATGCTTCAGTCATATTTAATCCAGGGTCTACATACTCCTATGTGTCATCTTATTTTGCACCGCATCTAGTAATGCCTACTGATTGCCCCTGTATATATGTCTATACCGGTGGGTGATTCTATTATGGTAGATCGAGTCCATCATTCTTGTATAGTTGTGATTGGGGGTCTTGAGACTTGTGTAGATTTGTTACTTCTCGACATGGTTAATTTTGATGTCATACTGGGGATGGACTGGTCATCACCTTAGCATGCTATCTTGGACTGTCATGCCAAGACTATGACCTTAGCCTTGCCGGGTTTACTTCATTTAGAGTGGAGAGGGACTCCTGGTAATACTACCCATAGAGTTATCTCTTATGTGAAGGCTCGGTGTATGGTCGAGAAGGGGTATTTATCTTATTTGACATATGTTCGTAATTCTAGTGCCGAGGTTCATTCTAATGATTTTGTGCATGTTGTTCGTGTATTCCCTGAGGTATTTCCTCCAGACCTGCCAGGTATGACACCCGATAGGGATATTGATTTCTTCATTAATTTGGCTCCGGCCACTCAACCCATTTCTATTCGGCCTTATCGTATGGCTCCACCTGAGTTGAAATATTTGAAGGAGCAGTTGCAAGACTTGCTTAAAAAAGGTTTCATTAGACCTAGTATTTCGCCTTGGGGTGCGCCAGTGTTGTTTGTTAAAAAGAAGGACGGATCGATGAGAATGTGCGTAGATTACTAGTAGTTTAACAAGGTTACACTGAAGAATAAATATCCATTACCGAGGATTGATGATTTATTTGATCAACTTCAGGGTGCTAAGGTATTTTTGAAGATTGACTTCAGATCTGGCTACCATCAGTTGACGATTAGGGCATCTGATGTCCCTAAGACAGCTTTCTGCACTCGGTACGGGCATTATGAGTTCTTGGTAATGTCATTCGGGTTGACAAATTCCCCCAACAACTTTTATGGATTTGATGAACCGAGTGTTCAGGCCTTACCTTGATTCCTTCGTGATAGTCTTTATTGATGATATTTTGATTTATTCCCACAGCCGGTAGGAGCACGAGTAGCATTTTAGAGTGGTTCTTCAGAATTTGAGGGGTAGTAAGATGTATGCCAAGTTTTCAAAGTGTGAGTTCTGGTTGACTTTAGTTGCATTCTTGGGTCATGTTATATCAACCGAGGGTATTCAGGTTGATCCGAAGAAGATTGAGGCAGTCAAGAACTGGCCTAGACCAGCATCAGCTACAGAGATCCGGAGCTTCTTGGGATTGGCTGGCTATTCTTGTCGGTTTGTGGAGGGGTTCTCATCTATTATAGCCTCGATGTCCAGGTTAACCCTGAAGGGTGCCTAGTTAAGATGGTTAGACGAGTGTGAGGCGAGCTTTCATAAGCTCAAGATAGTTTTGACTACGACATCGGTGTTGGTTTTGCCCATAGGTACAGGACCATATACAGTTTTGTTGTGATTCATCTCGTATTAGACTTGTTGCGATGCTGATGTAGGAAGGCAAGGTCATTGCCTATGCTTTACGGTAGTTGAAGATTCATGAGAAGTACTTTTCGGTTCCTGATTTGGAGTTGGCAGCCATTGTTCACGCTTTGATGTTTTGGAGGTATTATCTGTAGGACATGGCATGTGAGGTGTTCATGGATCACAAGAGTGTGCAGTACTTGTTAGAGCAGAAATAGCTAAATTTGAGGCAGAGGAGGTGGTTGGAGCTGTTGAAAGACTATGATATCACCATCTTATATCATCCAAGAAAGGCCAATATAGTGGCCGATACTTTGAGTCGGAAATCAACCAGTGTGGGCAGTCTTGTTTATATCCCGGTTGGTGAGAGGCCGCTTGCTTTTGATGTTCAGGCTTTGGCCATTAAGTTCATGAGGTTGGATGTTTCTGAGCCCAGTCGTATGTTAACTTGCACAATCGCTCGTTCTTCTTTTAAAGCGTATCTGGGATCGACAGTATGATGATACTTATTTGGGTATCCTTAGAGACACGGTGCAGCACAGAGGTGTCAAGCAGGTTACCGTAGGAGATGATGGAGTTCTGAGACTATAGGGTCGAGTTTGTGTGCCTAATATGGATGGGCTTCGAGATATGATTTTAGAGGAGGCCCATAGTTCATGGCAATCTATTTATCCAGGCGCTGCTAAGATGTATCTGGATTTGTGGTAGCATTATTGGTGGCGGAGAATGAAAAAGGACAATGTTACTCATGTGGCTCGGTGTTTGAACTGTCAACAGGTTAAGTACGAGCATTAGAAGCCCGGTGGTTTGTTCCGAAAGATTGATACTCCTAAGTGAAAGTTGGAGCGTATCACTATGCACTTCTTTGTTGGATTCTCACGGACTCAGAGGAAGTTCGATGTAGTGTGGGTTATTGCTGATAGGCTAACCAAGTCAGCACATTTCATTCCTGTGGCAGTTTCATATACTTCCCAGAGGTTAGCTTAGATCTATATTTGGGAGATTTTTCACCTTCATGGTGTGCCCGTGTCTATCATTTTATATCGAGGTACGCGATTTACCTAACATTTTTGGAGAGCAGTTCAATGAGAGTTGGGCATACGGGTTGAGTTGAGCACATCGTTTCATCCTCAGTCGGGCAGGCAGTCCGAGCGGACTATTCAAATTTTGGAGGATATGCTCTTAGCTTGTGTCATTGACTTTGGAGGCCCGTGGGACCAGTTTTTGCCTTTAGCAGAGTTTGCCTACAATCACAACTACCAGTCGAGTATTCAGATGGCTTATTATGAGGCTTTGTATGGTAGGCAATGTCGGTCGCCGGTTGGATGGTTCGAGCCAGGGGAGGCTCGGTTGTTGGGTACGGATCTGTTTCAGGATGCCTTGGACAAGGTTAGGATTATTCAGGATACGCTTCGTACAGCTCAGTCCGGGCAAAAGAGTTATACCGACTGCAAGGTTCGTGATTTGGCTTTCATGTCGGTGAGCCGGTATTGCTTTGAGTGTCGCCTATGAAGGGTGTGATGAGATTTAGGAAGAAGGGAAAGCTTAGCCCTAAGTTCGTTGGCCCATTTGAGGTTCTTGATCGAGTGGGAGAGGTGGCTTATAGACTTGCATTTCCACCGAGCTTATCAACCTTGCATCCAGTGTTTCATGTGTTCATGCTTCGAAAGTATCACGTTGATCCATCCACGTGTTTGATTTCAGCACTGTCCAGTTGGACAAGGACTTGTCGTATGAGGAGTAGCCGGTAGCTATTTTAGACTGGCATGTTTGTCTGTTGAGATCGAAGAGTTTTCCTTTTGTTTGTGTTCAATGGAGAGGTCAGCCTGCTGAGGCATCGACTTGGGAGTCCGAGTCTGACATACATAGCTGTTATCCCCATCTTTTCCCCGACTCAGGTACTTCCTTTTTTTGTCCGTTCGAGGACGAACGACTGTTTTAGAGGTGGAGAATGTGATGACCCAAAAGATCAGCACTTTTTCCAGAGATGAATTCTACGTTCTGAGGCCTTAAAATCCTCTTTCAGTGTCACCTCGATTTGCATGCACAGTCTGAGCGTGTAGCCGAAAAGCCATTATGTGAAAATCTCAGAAAAACAATGAATTTTGATTTTAAAATGACTTTAAGCTGACTTCGGTCAACAGTTTGGATAAACGAACCTGGACCAGTGATTTGATGGTCCCGGAGGGTTCATAGAAAAATATGGGACTTGGGCATATGCCCAGAATCGAAATCTGAGGTCCCAAGCTCGAGAAATGAATTTTTAAGAAAATTGTTTTCTAGAATATTTATGAGTTTTTGAAAATGTAATGGGTTTAAAATTCGATGGTATCGACCCCGTATTCTAGTTTTGGAGCCCGATACAGGTCTTATATTTGGTTTAAGTTTAGTCAGTGAAATTTTGTAAGAGACGAACTGGAAACGACTTGAACCGGATCGTATTTGAGAAAATTGGAAAAATTTGAAGTTCTTAAGTGATTTCATGATTTTGATGCTTAATTCATAGTTGTTGATATTATTTTAGCGATTTGATCGCACAAGCAAGTCTGTAGGGTGTTTTTGAGTTAGTATGCATGTTCGGTTTGGAGTCCCGAGGCTTGGGTGAGTTTTGGATGGGTTACAGAAGTTTTTGAACTTAGGAAAAATTATAGGTTTTTGCTGTCTCAAGTGCATAGAGGTTTTGTTCTTTGCGTTCGCGTGGTTCCACTCGCGAAAGCGTAAGGCAATCTCCTCAGGTGCCAGTTTGTTCTTTGCAAAAGCGGAGATTGGGATGCGAACACGAGGTTGGGGGGAGTACCCCTCGCGAACGTGTCCAAGGTTAAAGGCCTGGAAGGGGGGGGGGGGGTTTCACATTTGTTCTACGCGAACACGGCCATCTGACCGTGATCGCAAAGGCTCTAGGAGCTGAAGCTTCACGAGCATTAGCCGTTGAACGGGAAAGCGATGATCAGCTGATCTTGACCCATCGCAAACGCGACAGGCCTATCACTAACGCGGTGAAGTCCTGCCCAATGATTTTTGAACAGTAACAGTACATACAGGATTTATCCTAAATTTCATAACTTCTTCTTCCAAACTCCAAATTAGGTGATTTTTGAAAGAGAATTTCACCACAAATCCATATGTATCTAATCTTAGACTCATTTTCTTCAACTTCCATTAACACCCGTTAGATCTCTTGGCCTAAATCATGTTCTTAAGGCTAGAAAATTAGGGATTTGGGTAGAGTTAGGGCTTGTTGTATAATTGGGATTTAGACCTCATTTTGGGGTCGGATCTTGGAACTAATTACATATTCGTGCTCATGGGTGAATGGGTGATCGGGTTTTTTTTTCCGAACCTCGTGTTTTGACCAAGTAGGCCCGGGGTCGATTTTTGACTTTCTAGGAAGAATGATAGGAAATCTATAATTAAGAATTGGAATTGGATTGTTTAGTGTTTATTGATGTTATTAAGTCGATTATGTCTAGATACAATTGATTTGGAGCCAAATTCAAAAGGAAAGGCGGTGTTTGAGGCTTGAGTTGGCCGTGGAAGTTCGAGGTAAGTGTTTGGTCTAAGCTTAGCTTGAAGGATTATGTGTCATGTCTTTTTTGCTACGTGTTTAATATGGTGTATGACGTATAGGCATGGTGACGAGTATCTATATGTCGGTGTCAAGCATGCCCGTGAGTCTTGTATTGTTATTGTTATGACTCCGTTTTGGTTTACTATGCTTCATATACGGATTATTATTATTGTTCACTTGCCGAGAAGTTGTTGTAATATTATTGTTCCCTTTTCGGGATGTTGTTATATTGCCATTGTTCTTTTACCGGGATTATTTTATGATTGGTGTTGATAAATGAAATGGGAGCGGGTTGCACGCCTGCAACGGTAGTATATGAAATGGGAGCAGGTTGCACGGCTGCAATGGTAATATATGAAATGGGAGCGGGTTGCACGCCTGCAACGGTAATATATAAAATGGGAACGGGTTGCACGCCCACAACGGTAGTATATGAAATGGGAGAGGGTTGCACGCCTGCTACGGTATCATATAAAATGGGAACATGTTGCACTCCTGCAACAATATTACATGTGTACCTGTTCTTCTATTTCCTTATCTTTGCTGATAGTTGATTTATGGAATTCCTTATATTTCTCTACTGTCGTTCTGTTGGTATCTGTTACTCCCCATAGCATGTTTCCCCCGACCAACTTTAGTTGTAAATATCTACTTCTATTTCTGATTTATATAATTTAACTGCACATGTTTATTTGGTAGTATGGTCCTAGCCTCATCACTACCTCGTCGAAGTTGGCTAGGCACTTACCAGCACACGGGGTCAGTTGTGCTGATACTACACTCTGCACTGTGTGCAGATACTGATATCGGAGCGTTTGTACCGCAGTGAGGGTGTTGTCTTCAGTCCACACATGAGACCCGAGGTAGTCTTGCAGACGTCCGCGGGCCTTGGTGTCTCCTCCTATCTTTTCTCTTACTGTTTTTACTTATTTAGAGACAGACTTATGTATTTCATTCATACCATGTTTGTAGTACTCTTAGACCGTCTGTGAAGCTGCGACTCCATTTCTGGGTAGTCTTGTTTAATTAGTTATATTGGATATACTCAGTTAGTTTATTGTTTTTCTTTTGGCTTGGCATAAATTCCGTTTTCTTTAAATTGTTGCTTATAATTGTTAAATGATTAAAATGGGAAAAAGGACAAATAGCTCAAATAGTCGGCTTGCCTATCTCACATTAGTAGGCGCCATGACGACTCCCGAGGGCTATAAATCCAGGTCGTGAGAGCAACAAAACTTCACAACAAGTGTAGCATGAGTACGAAAGTAACGTGTACTCAGCAAGTATCCCGTCTAATCTCGAAGAAGTAGAGACGAGAGGCCGACTTCAACATTTGCTAGTCGTTCAATAATAATATACCAATAATGTAGTGAATCGAGAATATTCATAAAATGAATTTAACTCAATAGGATGAGGCAAATAAACGGGTTCTTTTATTAATAGGAAATTTTCTGATTCAATTTCATCATTTAAGCATTTATCTCACGATAGGGAGAACAATTATCAACACCTATAAAATTCCAAGGCAATCCATACAAGCATGCACAAATCATGCCGAGATCATACGACCCGATACAATAATATTTAAACTATGCACTGTCAGAGGGTCAAATGGAACAGACCATACATCCATCTATTTAATCTACCGAGTCGTTCCACCAGTTCCACAATATATAAACACATTCAAACAGTCAATCAAGAACTTATCATGGAGCAAATTATCCAAGAAAAGGCAGTTTCTCTTTTACAATCAAGAAACGATGACCAGTCTTTTAGAAATCATTTACACGTTCGATATGTTTTAGTCATTTTTAAATTGACAACAAGATTTAAAATACTACAAGTAAAGCATGCTTTTGGGTCCTCAACTACCCGGACTAAAGCATAATAGTAGCGACGCACGGACTCTCATCACCTCGTGCTCACGTAGCCCCCACAAATAGAAACACATATCCAATTAATTTACCTATGGGGACAATTCCCTCTTACAAGTTTAGAAAGGAGACTCACCTCGCTCCGAAGATCCATAACTGACATTCCACGCCCTTTCGAAGACTCGAATCGATGCTAAATGCTCCAAAACTAGATAATAATTATGCAAATCCATTAATTTATGCTGAAGTGCTCATTATAATCCAATTTATAACAATCCCTAGCCCCGATCGAAAAGTTGACAAAAGCGCCCTTGCTCCCACGTGCCCGGATTCAAAAGTTTTTTGAAGACTAAGTTTACCTATAGCCTCACGAACTCAAATATATAATTTACTGTCAATTTTATACCCTAAATTGTGGTCAAAATAAAAAAAATATAATTTCTAGGTCTCCTACCAAAAACCTACGAATTCTACCAAATTATCATGCTCAAATATGTACACAATCCAAATATTAACTCAAAACTATTAGAGTCCACTTACCTCATGTTTGGTGGTGAATATGGTACCTCAAAGTTGCTCCAAAATTGGCTCCAATGGAAAAAATGGGGTGGAATGATCCCAACCCAGATTTAAAAGAACTCATTGCCTCCACAAGTTCCGCACATGCGGTCACTTTAACGCTTCTGCAGTACCGCAGGTGCGTCCACCACACCCCTTCTGCGGTCTAACACCAAACCCTCACTCCATTTCTGCGCTCCTCCATCTACAGGTGAGGTCCCGCTTCAGCGGGAAGATATCCGCATCTGCGGTCCCAGCCTAACTAATCCAGTTCCGCTTCTGCGACGCAAAGGCCACTTCTGCGGCTCCGCACCTGTGGCCCAAGCCTCGCAGGTGCGGTTACATCAGAAGGCATCTGCTTCAGACCTTCTCCAAGTTCCATTTTCAATCCCTTGACCATCTAAAATCCACTCGAGGCCCTAGGACCCCGTCCAATCACACCAACCAGTCCCAAAGCACATTACGGACTTGCTCGAGGCCTCAAATCATATCAAACAATGATAAAATCATTAATCGACCTCAAATCCAAGCTTAATGAACTTTAGAATTTTTAACTTCTACATTCGATGCCAAAACATATCAAATCACGTCCGATCAACCTCGAATTTTGCGCATAAGTCACATTTGATGTTACGAACCTACTCCAACTTCCAGAATCGAAATCCGATCCCGTTATCAAAAAGTCCACTTCCGGTCAAACTTCTCAAAAACCTTCAACTTTCTATCTTTAGCCAAATGACTCCAAAATGACCCACAGACCTCCGAATTCACTTTCAATTGCGATCCCAACACCAGGATCACCATACGAAGCTATTCCCAAACTCAAAATCCCGAACGGATACTGATAACACTGAAATGCACTTCATCCCAAACTTATAAAATTCCTCCAAAATGCTAACTTCCACAATAGGTGCCAAAATGTTCCTGGGTCTTTCGAAACCTGATTCAGACACATGCCGAAGCTCGAAATCATCATACGAACCTACTGGAACCTTCGAATCCTGATTCTGAGGTCGTTTACTCAAAAATCTAATCTTAGCTAATTCTTTCAATTGAAATCTTCCGAAATGAGAATTCTCTTTCCAAATCAACTCCGAACTCCCTGAAATTTAATTCGGACCATGCATACAAGTCATAATGCCTGAAATGAAGCTGCTCATGGCCTCAAACTACTAAACGACGCATTAGAGCTCAAAACGACCAGTCGGGTGATTATATTCTCTCCCACTTAAACATACGTTCATCCTCGAACGTGCTAAGAACTGCGTTGGAGTTGTCTGAAATCACAATTAAACAACTTGTGCACATACCCTTGCTACCAAAATCTGTTGAGCACATTAGCTTGAGGAAATCCGAAGATATTCTCTCTTATTCTAGCAAATAAGCTTAGAACCCAATTCCAACATCTGAAATTCTCTGTCAGGCCTGTTCCAATTATATGAACACCATATCAATCACCACACGATGTACCAGAACATGACTGCATACTTTTGCTAAACTCACACCTCGCACCGCTTATTCACAGGACCAAAATAACATTCTCTGAGCATAATAGTCGAAATTCCACGATTCTGGTGCTCCCATTGCACCTCATCACATACATAGGTCTTGCTCTAATTCTTACAATACCGCCACGATGGAGGAGATGTGATGAAGTTCATAACCAACTACCGGATCAACAATTCATTGGGTCTATACTCCTGACAATAACAATCACCTTATTCTGAATAAACTAATGGTCTTTGCTCCTTAATATACTTCATATAATCAAATTGTACTGATCCTAAATCCAATAATCTCATCTCACCCAGTACGAACTGCTCAGGCAATAATCTACCTCGGACATGATCAAAAGTCTTATATTAGGCCAGAATGTGCCAATAGGCTACCAATTCGAACGCTATACCAAAGGAAAACGAATTCTGGAGGGGACTACTCAACTCACACAGCTAATATGAGTTTTTCTCTAAAAAATAGGAAATATAACACATAAAAATAGATATAGGGAACCGTACTCAACATCACATTGTTGCGGCGTGCAACCCGATCCAAAATACATACCCATGGCGGCATGCCACCCGATCCACATATAAAATTCACATAAGGCGATTCACATCGAGCTAGATTTCTCATTATAGAAAAATATCGAATATCGGTCACAAGCACGCTAAGTGCATAATACTCTCCACGGGGATACATATAGCGCTATAAGCTACAAACCCAAGCACATCTAAGGTGCGATATATGATATGAATCTCAAGATTATTCTGTGCATATAACATCATCTCAACGTGGAACCTCAACACATAAGAAATTTACCAAGTCGTCTCACAACTCATACAACGCAATATGTCATTACATGAAATAGCTGATGATAAAATAACACCCTAACTACTCTTTCATAAGGAGCGCATTACGGAAATGAACACACCTGGCCTGATATAGAGCCCATATTCACATTTAAATCCATCCACAAATCTCAAGCTGATTTTGATTGCACTGAACTAGGCTAATAACCTTTCAAAGGTCTATAATAACTCCCCTTTTCTCATAACACACCAGGACATCCATCATAGCCAAAGTAATCTTCCACAGTCCACAACCCAATAAACTGAGTGCCCTCCAGTCATCAATTCTCAATTTAACGACATCACGACAATCTTCATACCTGGTTTAACTATTCAATCAATCAAGTGGCTACATGCCACACTTATACAACCTTCCCGTGGGGCACACTCCCACAATATTCCATAATAGATAACAAGTCTGTACATCCAAACCACCGGCCGCACTCACGCTGAAAAGCGATCAAGAATCCTTAACTAGAATACATATCCTTTTTCACAAAACACCAATCTCAGGTGACATTGAAGACAATGCCCACTTACTTTAAACATCAAAACTCCTTTCCTGCTCACCCGAGCTTGTTACATCCTTGTTAACACCGAACCACAACATTGATACTTACTTCTAAATTTCATACCGCTCACTGCACCTAATATGCCAATATGCGATAGTGCCGAAATTTCATCATAGCTCTTGAATCATTAATAGGGTAAACACTTCATCATATAAACATTTTTTTACTTAAATCATTCTGAGAGAACCATAGCAACACACGAGTAAATCTTCATAACCGTAGAACATGAAAATCCTCTAGTGGTGGTTTAAACCACTATAACCTTATGGGATCCACCTACACATAACAACCCTATCCGCACTCATCCTAAGTGGCCTTTTGGCACGAGACCATGCTGTCTCAAATCCCACCAACCATAGCCTCCTTGTGCATATGCTCGCCTCCTCAACTAATGCACGCATTCCAATAATTCCTCTACGAATCCGAATTCCTTATCTCCCATTCCTCCAAATGCTACACTGCAAGCCACAGATATTATAGAACGTTCCGATCCACTTTTCATAATCCACTGGAAATTTGCAGTCTTGAAATTCCTAAGCACCTCCTTTTAACATTTTATTTCGCTAGGACCATTTTTGAGAGTCACCTATTCTGGATTGGTCTCGAATATAATCAACCCCAAGGCTCCGTTGGCATATGAACACCCTTCTCAATGAAGCACCCTACTGAATCCCTTACCTTGTAAATCACCTCTGTATGAAGCATAAACCTAAATCTTTCCAAAGTACAAACAAGAGTCAATAAGGACAAATATAACACACCTTTATCAATTTCTTTGCTCAAATTACCATTTATGTTTTTTTCCCTTAGTTGTAATAACTTACCAATACGCTGATAACCAGAAACCTCATGAGTAGATAACCATGAAACTCAATCGTAGATGGTGGGACTCTCCCACTTACCTTAGAGCATCTTATTACATAACCCTGGAAACCACCAAGATTCTTTCTTCATTGTTGACATGATCTTGCACAACCAAGCCGCTAAATTCCTCGAACTCTTTCTGTAAAACCAACTGTGAATACTCTCAATCATTAACCACACTCATATGTCCGACCTCTTTACCAGATAGCTAGTAGGATTCTTCGAAGAAGCTTCGCCAACCACGCGACTGCTGATTTGCTCGCAGGAGATATCCCACCTATGGAGATAACACACCGCCATCTTTTAATGCCGCTGCACGAGGTACAGTCACTACGTCATCCATAACCCATCACGAGCCTGTGCTCATCCAGCAATTCTACTAGTCCGTTCACTTCTTAGGGACATCAACTAAATGTGCAACGGTACCTACAAATCAAAGGTCATGTTGTATCCTTCTTCATATCAAGTAACTCCTTTCTATTGTATCAAATCTCCCATCGTATAAAAGACAATATTTCAAATTAAGTTTGTAGACCTAGTCATTGTCCACCCTGAACCCCAAATCACTCTAGATTTTTCTCTGGGTGTGTATTTATCCTGCCATTGATCCCATATGATACTCTGCCACTCTCCGACTTTGGCCAAACCCCTCTTATTTAAGTATCTACTAGACTCCCACTTCTTACACCTGCACTTCTAGAAATTTAACCACCGCATGACACTTCCCACATGTCCTTCCTCATATTTTATTGCTCAGCTGACGCCTTAGATCAAAATCTATCTCGGTAGTTGAACCAATAGATGGCTACTAACTTTATATTTTTCGGAAGATCATCTTTTCTCGAGACGTGGACATTAGAAACATCGATTAAATCCTGAAAAATTATAGTCTAGTTGCCTTTCCTCTGCCAGGAATGAAAAACCAAATCTCTGAATCATGCACTGAGTAGACCTCCTTCAGGTCATTCATTACCCCAACACATTGGTAAATACCCTACCATCACTTCAATACTAGGCGATAGCAATGCATGAATCATCATAACATTGATTCCAAACCTCAAAACCATGGGTAATACTGATACTAAGCTGAAATGACAGAACGACCTTCCAGAAGATGACGACAATAGCCCAACAACTACGTAGGGAGAAACATCCAACACTACATCTGTAGTACTATTACAATTCCTCAATTCCTGATTTTTAACAAGCGCTTCACGTTGCATAAGATTGAATGTTAAGGAAATGAAGGCATAAGCCTCAAAGAAATCAAACCGCACGATGGGGAATCAAGAAGGGAAGTGTTCCTACAGCCCTGTAGCCTCTCAAAGTTAAGTACAGACATCTCCGTACCAACCCGCAAGACTCTTCTGGACATGCTCATGACTCGAGAGACCTAAAGGAAATCTAGTGCTTTGATACCATGTTGTCACGATCCAAAATCCACTAAGGGTCTTGATGGCACCAGACACGCTGTCAGGCAAACCAACACCAAGAAAATAAATTAAATTCTCATTTTAGGACTTATTGAAATCATTCCTTTTATACATTAAACAACAAATAATGAAATTCACTGAAATAAGGTCATGCCTTAAACCAATTTAATATTGATCAATCCCGTAAGTATCCCAGATCCCGGTGTCACAAGTGCATGAGCTATCTCTAGGAAGCAATATAATACAACAACCATCCAGAATACAAATTGGAAAGAAAGTAAATACAATAATCTAAAAGAGACTCTGCTGGCGGCGGGTCATCTCGAGAAGTGCATCTCACCTAAGTCTCCGTATCAACCATGCTGCTACGCCGACTAGGCCACTAGAGATGCATGTGTTTGTGAAACAAAAATGCATAGCAAGTGTAGCAAGTGTACGAAAACAACGTGTACTCAGCAAGTATCCCGTATAATCTCGAAGAAGTGGAGACGAGAGGCCGACTTCGACACTTGCTAGTGGTCCAATAATAATATACCAATAATTTAGTAAATCGAGAATATTCATAAAATGACTTTAACTCAATAGCATGGTGCAAATAAATAGTTCTTTTATTAATAAGAAATTTCCAGATTCAATCTCATCATTTAAGAATTTATCTCAGGACAGGAAGAACAATTATCAACACCTATAAATCTCAAGGGAAGCGATAAAAGCATGCACAAATCATGCCTAGGTCGTACGTCCCGATCCAACAATATTTAAACTGTAAAATGCTAGAGGGTCGAATAGCGCGAACCATAGATGCATCTATTTAAACTACCGAGGTGTTCAACTCGTTCCACAATATATAAACACATTCAAACAGTCAATCAAGAACTCATCAAGGAGCAAATTATCCAAGAAAGGCAATTTCTCTTTTAAAAACCAAGAAACGATGACCAGTCTTTTAGAAATCATTTACATGTTTGATATGTTTTAGTCATTTTTAAATTGACAACAAGATTTCAAATATTTCAACTAAAGCATGCTTTTGGGTCCTAAACTACCTGGACTTAAGCATAATAGTAGCTACGCAAGGATTCTCGTCACCTCGTGTGTACGTATCCCCCACAAATAGAAGCACATATCCAATTAATTTACCTATGGGAACAATTCCCTCTTACAAGGTTAGAAAGGGGAGTCACCTCGCTGCGAAGATCCATAACCAGCATTCCACGCCCTTTCGAAGACTTGAATAGAAGCTAAATGCTCAAAAACTAGCCACTACTTATGAAAATCCATTAATATATTCTCAAGTGCTCATTATAATCCAATTTATAACAATCCCTAACCCCGATCGAAAAGTTTACAAAAATACCCACGGGCCCACGTACCCGAATTCCAAATTTTTTTGAAGACTAAGTTTACCATAGCCTCACGAACTCAAATATATAATTTACTCTCAATTTCATACCCAAAATCATGTTCAAAATCCAAAAATACAATTACTAGGTCTCCTACCAAAAACCCACAATTTCTACCAAATTTTCATGCTCAAATCTGTACATAATCCAAGTATTAACTCAAAACTAGTAGATTCCACTTACCACATGTTTGGTGGTGAAAATGGTACCTCAAAGTTGCTCCAAAATCATCTCTAATGAAAGAAATGGGGTTGGAATGAACCCAACCTCCAATTTAAAAGAACTCACTGCCTCCAGCATTTCTGCACCTGCGTCAGTTGACCACTTATGCGGTACCGCTGGTGCGTCCTCCGCACTGCTTCTACAGTCTAACATCAAACCCCTCACTCCGCTTCTGTGCTCCTCCATTCGCAAGTACGGTCCCGGTTCTACGGCAAGATAACTATATTTGCGGTCCCAACCTAACTAATCCAGTTCTGCTTCTGTGATGCATCCGAACCTGCGTCCCAAGCCTTGTAGGTGCGGTTACACAAGAAGGAAGCTGCTTAAGACCTTCTCCAAATTCCATTTTCTATCCCTTCACCATTCGAAATCCACCCGAGGCCCCCGGGACCCCGTCCAATCACACCAACTAGTTCCAAAGCACATTACTACTTTCTCAAGGCCTCAAATCATATAAAACAACACTAAAATCATGAATCGACCTTCAATCTAAGCTTAATGATCTTTAGAATTTCCAACTTCTAAATTCGATGCCAAAACATATCAAATCATATCCGATTGACCTCAAATTTTGCACACAAGCCACATTTGACATTGCGAACCTACTCCAACTTCAGAATCAAAATCCGACCACTATATCAAAAGGTCCACTTCCGGTCAAACTTCTTAAAAACTTTCAACTTTCTATCTTTAGCCAAACGAATCCAAAATGACCCACGGACCTCCGAATTCACTTCTGATTACTCTCCCAATACCAGAATCACCTTACGGAGCTATCCCAAACTCGGAATCCTGAACGGACACTGATAACACTGAAATGCATTTTAACCCAAACTTATGAAATTCCTCCTAAATGATAACTTTCATAATAGGTGCCAAAACATTCCTAGGTATTTCAAAATCTTATCAGAACATACGCCCAATCCCAAAATCATCATACAAACTTGTTGGTACCTTCAAATCCCAATTTCAAGGTCGTTTACTCAAAACTCCAATCTTAGCTAATTATTTAACTTAAAGCTTTCGATATGAGAATTAATTTTCCAAATCAACTCCGAACTCCCCCAAATTCAATTACGACCATGCTCACAAGTCATAATACCTGAAATGAAGTTGCTCATGGCCTCAGACTACTGAACGATGTGCTAGAGCTCAAAATGACCGATCGAGTCATTATAGTTAATATTGCTCATAAGAATCTGTCGAGTTCTTACTTGCCTATTAAATCCAACCTAACTCCTATATGTATATGGAATTAGAACTAGTCGCAACACATTTATAATTCATGTACATCAATCAAGCATCATAATTAGGTATATGTCTATCCTAGTAGCAAATCCGTTCCTTGATGCCTAGGTTCAAAAACTTTCACTACTCAATCCTATGTACAATTTGGAATTCCCACTTTCAAATTTTATTCTAGATACATAGATAGTATTATTTGTGATCAAGCAGTCAAATAATTAAGCACAGGATTGAATAAATAAACCAATATAATAAATCAAGAAAGCAAAATCAATATCCAAATAACAATAGTCATGAAAGAACTACAACCCTAGAACGTGAAGTTTAGCTCCACATAGACATGGTAGCAAAACAACAATCTTACAAACAAACATAAAAAATACTGTGTGTAGTGGAAGAGGATGAAATCCAGCCTCCACGATGGTTCCTTGCTCTCCCTAGGTCGAATCCCTTTCAAAAAGTGTGTTCGATCCTCTAAAAGAGGCATTTTGGCTTATATATTGCATAAAAAAGTCGTAGGCCAATGTTTTTCTTTTTCTATTCAGAATCAGCTTTAGGGATTGATGTTGGGGTGGATGCTTCGCATTCGCCTCATCTTGAACTTCTATGCATCAGATTCTAGGGTGGCTGTTTCGCGTCTTTGTTCCCTCAACCTTGTTTCACCCAGGTGTGGATGCTAGGTGGATGCCTTCTCAAGACTTAACTTCTAAGATTGCTCTAAATAGCCTTTTTTCTAAGAGTATATGGCAAAATCGGAGGATCCAATTTGCCGTCGCTACGATGCCTCATAAGCATGTCTCTAAGGCTCGAGACTATGGCCAAGTTTCCTCCCTCGAGGATCATCAACACACGACCTCGAGGTTGTACAGACCAATGGTTATGGTGAAAGTGGGGAGTTCCCAAGGCACGTGACTAGAGCTAACAAAGCCTAGTGGACTAGTCCAAAAATGAATCAAGGCATTGAGTAGTTTTACTAGCTCATATCTTTGTAATTAATGCGTTTGTACAATGTTGGGATTCCCCCTCATATATAAGGGGGATACTTGTCATTTTGTAGACATCTGTTGCTCCATATTAAATACATAAAACATTCTCTCAGCTCTCTAACATATTCTCTTGATCACATTATTTCCATTTATTGCTTGTATTCATTATTTTTCACTGTGTTCTATTTATTATTCATCATTTATTGCTTATTATTGGCCATAAAGAGCAATCGTTGATATTATCGTAATTGTTAGTCACCCATCGACTACCCTCGGCGATACATAAGACTCAACCTCGAGGCCTCGAATAGGTAGGTTCAAGGCCCCGATCTTCAACTGTTTGGTTCGATTATCATACCGTCTCCAAGTTATAATATTTATTTCTAACCTTTTAATTAGCATCTATTTCCTAAACAACTATCATAAAAATAGAACACGTTTTTTTAGAACCGTATAATCAAATTTAATTATTATTACCATTTTTATAGTAAATAGTTTGGTGACAACCATGGGGCTAAAAAAATAGTCATTATTTTCTTGCTGGTTTCACTAAATAACGTAAGTTATCTTTCAAGCTTTTTCTTGTCCAAAGATCTTCAATTTCAGGTTAAACTGTCTGAATCAGTAAACAACAATCTTGAGAACCATGGAGAGAATGCTGTGGATATTCCAAGTGCTGGTGTACCACCACAGAACCCTAAGAATGCGTCAGAACTAATTCTCGTGGACGCGGTCTCACGCAATGCCCAACATGTCGATATAAACTCCCACACTAACAGGGGCGTGCAGCAAGGAGACCAACAATAAGCTTAGAAAACCCAATTAAGAAAGAACGGGAGGTTAGCCTTCACAACATTTTTGAAATTTTACAGGCACAATAGTTGGCAATTGATCAGCTGCTAAGTCACCAGAAAACTCCCAATACGGTAGCACTGGGAACAGTCCCCCGAGCCGAGCAGGTACCAGAACGATCAAGCAACAACGGGTCAGCATCTGACCCTGCCATCATAAAAATGTTCGATGACCTCACATAGAGGATCGAGTCGGGCGAGGAAAAGATAGAAGCAAATGATAAGAAGGTAGAGACCTAAAATTTTAGGGTCGATCAAATTCTGGGCACACTCCCGGTTCTGAAAGGTTTAGATTCAAAAACGTTTATGCAAAAGTTTTTCTTGCAGGAAGCGGCCCCAAAACCCATTCCAAAGAAGTTTAGAATGCTCAAGCATCCGAAGTACAATGGAACCTTAGACCCCAACGAGCACGTGACTGACTACACTTGTGCAGTGAAAGACAATGACCTAAAGGATGATAAGATCGAGTCCTTCCTACTAAAGAAGTTCGAGTAAACACCCTCTAAAGTGCCCATTATGTGGTATCACAACCTAGCTCCAAACTCTATAGACTCATTTTGCCATACTGACAAATTCTTTCATAAAGGCACCTGCCGGGGACATCAAGGTGGCCACAAGGAAATCCGATGACTTCAAAATCAAGAAAAGGGAGAACGAGATGCTACAAGAGTTTGTGTCTCACTTTTAAATGGAATGAATTGAACTACCACCAGTCTCCGACAACTGGGTAGTACAGGCCTTCACTCAAGGTTTGAATGAATAAAGCTCGGAGGCTTCAAAGCAGCTAAAATAGAAATTGGTTGAATGTCCCGTCGTGACTTGGTCGGACGTCCGCAACCGATACCAATCGAAGATCAGGACTGTGGATGACCAAAGGATCCCCCTCGGGCTCAGTATACCCAAGCAAGCTTCTAGTGAAGGATCCAAAGCCTAAAGAAAGGTATCATCCATACACCGAAGACAGGAGAAATGCCCCGAGGTGTAACTTAACCCATAGTGATCGAAGGATGGACCGAGGCCAGAATCCTAGGGGACTTGTCCACAGAGCTGGTCGTTTTGATTTTTAGAATCCCATCCCCCTAAATAAGACTTCCCGTATTTGCTCTAACTAATTTAAGACCTTAGGGATGATTGGTTATGGATTTGGAAGGTTTCTGGTTGTAATAGGCACACCTGATTTCCTAAGATATTCTTAAAAGGCTAAGTTTGATTTTGGTCAAAATTTTTGGTAAATGGACTCGGGCTGGTGTTTTGACAGTTCTAGAGGTTCTGTAGGAAAATTTGGGACTTGGGCTTATGCACAGAATCAAATTCCGAGGTCCCATGCCTGAGTAATGAATTTTTGTTAGAAATTGTTAAATAAAAATTCTAAGGATTTAAGAAAATTAAATAATGCTTGATCATATCGGTATCAAGCTCATATGTTGGCTTCGGGTCCCGGTATAGGTCCAATATAATATTTAAGACTTGTCCGCAAAATTAAGTGTCAATCCATGTAGTATAAGTACGTTTCAGCGTGTTAGAAATTAATTGAAGAAATTAAAGTTCATAAGTTTGATTCAATTTGTTTTGGGAGGGGGGGTGATTCTTAGATTTAGCATTGTTTCAGGCGTTTCGAGGGTTTAAGCGAGTCCATTTTATGATTTCAAACTTGTTTGTTTGTTCGGGAAGGGCTTGGGCCCCGTGCGTTAATTGGGCGAGGCTCGAGTGAAGTTGGAAAAATTTGAAAGGAGCTGAAGCTCTATATATCATAACCGCAGATGCGGTCTTGCTCTCGCAGAAGCGGCCAAGGCAGGCCAAGACATAAGCCGCAGAAGCGGAACCGCAGCAGTGGTTTCTTCCTGCAGAAGCGGCTCAATGGCCTAGTGGCCCACTTGAATTTCCGCAAGAGAAGACACCTTTTCACAGATGCGGTGGGCGATGGTGCGGCCAAGGACCGCAGATGCAGAAACCACCGAAGTAGTGAGCTTCATTTATTACGGGCTCTAGGCCATTTGTTCTCCTTTTCACTCATGCATTGGGCAATTTTGGAGCTCCTGAGAGAGTAATTTCACCTAGCATATTGAGGTAAGTTCATCCTATTTATTTCTAGTTTAATACTTGAACCTCGGGTAGATTAATACACAAAGATTAAGGAAGAATCATGAGATTAGAGCAAAACCTAGGGTTTTGATAAAAGTTAGATTTAACAAAGACATTTGCTGTAAAATGAAGTAGAAATCATATATTATTGATCCTTAGGTTATAAAGAACATATTTCTTTGAAAAGTTTATGAATTCGGGCACGTGGGCCTGCGGTCGGATTTTAGGAAACTTGTGTTTAAGGTTTCGGATCCTTCGGCTCCAAATTGAGGGTTTGAGCACATTCTTAATATTGGAATTATGCTTTGGATCGAGGTAAGTCTCCTATCTAACCGTGTAAGAGGGAATTTTCCCCATAGGTGCAATAATTGGATAATTTGCCGCTAAATGCAGGGGCTACGTACGCACTAGGCGACGAGAGTCCTTGCGTAGCCACTATCATGCTTATGTCCGGATAATTAGGACCCAAAAGCAATCTTTATGTGATATTCTTGTGACTTTATGGTTAATTTGGATTTCTTAAACCATGTTGAATGTGGTGAATGAAATTAATACGAGAAACATCACTTTCTTGATCTTTTAAAGAGAAGTTGACATTTCTGTGAGTAACTACTTCCCTAATATATTCTTGTATGCCTGTTTGTTATGCTTAATTACATTTGACCACGTCGCATGTATGATTCACGAGCAGGGTAATAGATGCATCTATGTTTCGCGCCATTCGACCGACCCTCCGGTTGTGCACACTTTATGTTTATGTGGGATCGGGCCGTATGACCTCGGCACTACTTGCGCATGCTTCATACTCGGTATATTTTTGTGGACTGAACATTGTTATAAGCCCTAAAAAGTAAATGGCTAACTATTATATTATCTAGGAAAGAACCTGTTACTTCTTGCTATAAATTGTTAATCATTTGTGCTATCCATGCTTAGTATAACACTTTTTCATATTATTTGACCCTAGTAAGTGTCAAGTCGACCTCTCGTCTCTACTTCTTCGAGATTAGACATGATATTTACTGGGTACATATTGTTTATGTACTCATACTACACTTCGGTACTTAATTGTACAGGATTTGACGCAGGTACATCTGGTTACCAGACTAGTGCTTACTCTTGATCCGGCCCAAGATTCAACGTTGAGTTACTCCCTTCCTATGTCGTTCTGTAGCCCGATGGAGTCGTTCTTTACTTTTGGATGTCTATTCTATTTAAGATAGAAGGATAGATTTATTCGTTTGTATATTCTACTAGATGCCCACATACTTGTGACACCAGGTCTTGACACACACATTAGTAGACTACTTTTTTTGTTGGGATTGTATAACAATTATACTACGATGTTAATTATCGCTTGTTTAAATTCCAATTTAGGGATTGTGGTAACTGTTTTGGAAAATGTAAAACTAGAACTTATTAATACATTCGCCGTGGCTTGCCTGACAATGGTGTTGGGCGCCATCACGACCTAAAGTGAAATTGGGTCATGACAACATGGTATCAGAGCACTAGATTCATGTAGGTCTCACAAGTCATGGGAAAACCTAACTGAGTCTTCTGGATCGGTATGGAGGCGTTTGTATTTATCTTCGAGAAGCTATAGTGTGTTAGAAAACCACTATTTATTCATTTCCTATCATGCAGTGGTTGGTATGATAAATTTCCCTCTTCTATTCTCTCACAGATGATGAGGACGCACACGACAGATGTTCCAGACCCGGGAGGAGCTGCTCCCCCCTTTGCTAGAGCACGAGGAAGAGGCCGGGGAATGGCATCGGCCCGAGGTAGAGGACGAGGGCGTCCCAGAGCTATACTAGTAGCACCACCGGAGGATGCTGCGGGAGATCCTTTCATTGAGGAGCAGGGCGATGTCACGACCCAGTTTTTCCACCCCCGAGAGTCGTGATGGCGCCTACTAATGCAAGCTAGGCAAGCCAACCAACAAAATTATTTACCTTGGTTCCACTTTAAATCCGTTAACAACTAAGAACCAACAATTAGTAAACAACATAATTAAATAAGTGGAAGACTAAATTTCAAGTTTTAATAATGCCACTAACATCAATCCATAACAATCTACCCAAGACTGGTGTCACAACTTCACAAACTGTCTAATAAAGGCCTGAAAGAAATATTACAAAAATGTCTCTGGAAATATCAGAAAGAAACATGAATAATAGCTAGAAGGAGACGCCAAGTCCTGCGGATGCCTGCAGGACTACCTCAGGTCACATGATGAACGTGAAATAGCTATCTTACTGTGGTCTGTAATCTATAGCACTGGGATCTGAACAAAAGAGTGAAGAGTGTAGTATCCACACAACGGAACCAATGTGCTGGTAAGTGCCTAGACTAACCTCGGTGAAGTAGTGACGAGGCTAGGACCAGACTACCAAATAAACATGTGCAGATAAATCATATACAACGGAAGAATAAAAGAAGAGGTGTACATTCAAGAATGGGTGGGGGAAAAATGCTGTGGGGAAACAACAAATGATAACAGTAGAATAGCAGGTAAGCATAAGGAACATCATAACTCAATTTTTAAAAAGAATCAGAAATCAAACAAGTGCACGAAATCACTCTTCGTGCTTTTACTCTCATCCTCACTATAGAAATCAAAATAAACTACACAACATCACCCTTCGTGCTTTTACTCTCATCCTCACCACAAAATCAATATAATCGGCACGGAGTGGTGCATCATGTGGCAAGGTATCACCCTTCGTGCTTTACACTCTTCCTCACAAAAATTATACACGACATCACCCTTCGTGCTTTAACACCCTCTCACCAAAATAATGCACTGCACCACTCTTTGTGCTTTACACTCTTCCTCACCCAAACAACAAACACAAATAATAAGGGCACGAAATTAAATGAATCATAATAAAATCCCAGCAAGGGAATAATTTAAAAGCAAAAAAATCCCGGCAAGGGAACAATATTAAAAGCAACAACGTCCCGGCAAGGGAACAATACCATAATGCTCTTCTTTTTTTCACATTTACTCCACAACTCGATTCACAATTTGAACCAATACTCTATAATGTTCAGTTGCCAATTATACTTCCACAAATCACTTTACAACTTGAGCCAACGCTCTTCAATGTTCAAATATCAATGTTCTTTCCCGAAACCTTACTCAACAATAACAATCAGCACATTAGGCATGAACAATACAAGCAGAGTCACATTAATCATAACATAAGACTCATGGTCATGCTTGACACCGACATATAGATACTCGTCGCCATGCCTATACGTTGTAATCACAAAATAACATGTAGAGAATAGGACACAACTCATAATACCTCAAGCTAAGGTTAGACCAAACACTTACATCGATGCCACAAACACAATTCAAGCCTCAACTATCACTTTACCTCTTGATTCTACCACCAACTCGCTTGTATCTAGCCAGAAGTTACTTAATAATATTAACAAATGTTAAATGAATAAATTCTAATGCATGGAAATAAGTTTTCAAAAAATTTTCCCAAAAAGTTAAAAATTGACCTCGGGCCTGCTTGGTCCAAACCCAAAATTCGGACCAAAACCTGATTACCCATTCACCCGAGCCCAAATATATAATTAGTTTTGGAATCTGACCTTAATTTTGAGGTCTAAATCTCCAAATTTCAATATTATTAGGTTTTACCCAAGATTCCCAATTCCACCATAAAAACCTTAGATTCTAGGATTAAATCTTGTAAAAAGAAGTTAATGAGTAAAGAAAATAAGTTAGAAATCACTTACAAATTTGTTGGAGAAGAAAGAGTGTTTGGAAAATTGCCTCTTAATTTTTTAGGGTTTTTAAAAGTGAAAAATAAGTGAAAGTCCCGTTTTAATATACCCCTCTCAGACCCTCTCCGCCGACCGCACAAAAAGGATTGCGGTCGCGGAGCTCACCACAGAGAATATTGACTGTTGTGACATTATTTAGAATTTTGGCCATAACCTTCTCTAAAGATGTCCAAATTGTGATTTCATTACCTTTCTGGGAATTGGACACGAATGACTACAACTTTCATTTTTGAATCATTTCAAATTTCCATGCAGATCAAAAGTATAGGCTTTCGAAGTCAGATTAGTGAACCTTAGGATTCTTCCTCATCGTGGACCGCACAAAATCCTTTGCGGCTGCAAAGGCCCCTCCGAGGTAGCACAAAATCATTGCGGACCGCACTAGCGGGTTCAGAGATCTGAAACTTCTCTGAACCTGCAACAACTATATTTTAAGCCTAAAACATCCCAGAACCTACCCGAAACTCACCCGAGCTCTCAGAACTTCAAACAAAACATGCATACTAACTCTAAAATATCATATGGACCTACTCGTGCGATCACATAATAAAAATAACATGTAAAACCATGATATAAACCTCACAACTCAATATTTTCATCAAGAACACTCAAAGTTCATAACTCTTAAACCAGAAGTCCAACTCACGTAAAAAAAACTCCATTTTCACCAAATTTTATAGTTATCATTTAAATACTGTAAGAAGTTTGGAACAGGCTCTGGAGCCAAATTACGGGTCTGATACCAATGGTTTCAAACATCAATTCTTTTCTTTATTTCTTAGCTAATTCAGCAAAACAATTCCTTTTGAAAATTGATTTCTAAGGCTTGGGACATCAGAATTCTTTTCTGGCCATACGCCCAAGTCCCATATTTTATTGCGGACCTCCCGGGATCGTTGGAACACGGATTCGGGTCCGTTTGCTAAAAATATTGACCCAAGTCAACAATACTAAAATGTCTAACTCTAGAAATTTCTATTTCTCATCTTTTCACATAAAAAGCTTTTCGGATATAGGTCCGGACCACACACTTAAATTGAGGTGAGGTAAAAAGGAGGTTTTTAGGCCTCAAAATACTGAATTTTTTTCTAAAACAAGTGATGAACTTTTGAGTCATCACAAATAGATGCTTGCAACAGAGCCTACCCTGACAGACTTTATGGCAGCACCAAGATTTTAAGATGTCATGGTCGTATGCTATTGTTCATGGATACCATGACTCAGGCTGGTTTATTTCCAACTGATCCAGCTACATCACAGGTCGGAGGGGGAGCACAGACCCCTACTGCTTAGGCTCCTGGTCATGCACCTGTAGTGTATCCGACTCCGGGTGCACTACCATAGATTAGGCTCAGCTAGTTGCAGCAGTGGTGCCCGAGCCCTGCCCAGTTGTGGATGTTGACCCGCAGAAGTTGTTGGATAGATGGACTAGACTTCACCTCCTATCTTTGGGGGTGAGCGTTATTAGGATACTTAGGATTTCATTTATAGGTGTAGGGTCAAACTGGACAACATGAGGATATTAGAATCGCATGGGGTTGACTTCACTACTTTTCAGCTGGAGGGCTGGGCCCGTAGATGGTGGCAGTCTTATGTCTCGGCAGGCCCGCAGGTTGTCCTCCCATCACTTGGGGTTAATTCACGTAGTTATTGTTGGACAGGTATATTCCACCCTCTGAGAGGGAAGAGCTACGTTATCAGTTTGAGAAGTTAATGTAGGGTCAGATATCTGTGATCAATTATAAGGCGAGGTTTTTGAGTTATCCCTCCATGCATTGATTATATTTCCTACTGTTGCAGAAAGGGTGCGGAGGCTTGTTGTAGGATTGCATTCTGGCGTTAGGGCTGACATGGCCCGAGATGTGGAGATGGGGACTTCTTATTAGCTAGTGGTGGAGATTGCTCGGAGGATCGAGGGTTACTGTTTGAGAGGTAGGGTGCAAATATAGCAGGATAAGCGGTCTAGAATCTCTGGAAAGTTCAGAGGTGCCCCGACTAGGGGTAGAGGTCAGTTTGGAAGGGGTCAGCCCAGCAGACCCCCATATTCAACACCACCACACACTCGGGGTGCTCCAGCGTACCCCTATTTCAGTGCCATACTAGAGAGTTCTTATCGCCCCTCAGCTATTCAGGGTTCTTCCAGTGGACATTCAGGTCCCTAGGGTTCTTTTGGTTCCTATTCTAGTGCTGCGGTAGAGAGTTCATACCGTCCTCTAGCCATTCCAGGTTCCTCTGATAGGTATTCAGGTCATCAGGCCCAGGCTTTCCGACAATGGGCTATGGTGCCAAGAGGTTGCTACTAGTGTGGTGATCCAGGTCACATGAAGAGGACCTTCCCTAGGCTTTAGGGTAAGGCAGTACAACAGGGTCAATAGCCTATGATTCCATCGGGCCCTCTGGCGGTGTAGACTTTATTTTTATTTTGGATCGGTCCGTACGACCTCGACACTGCTTGCGCATGCTTCTTGCTCGGTATATTTTTTTGGACTGAACTTTGTTATAAGCCTTGAAAAGTAAATGGCTAACTGTGATATTATCTAGCAAAGCACATGTTCCTTCTTGCTATAAATCGTTAATCATTTGTGCTATCCATGCTTAGTATAACACTTTCTCATATTATCTGACCCTAGTAAGTGTCAAGTTGACCTCTCGTCTCTACTTTTTCGAGATTAGATAGGATACTTACTGGGTACATATTGTTTATGTACTCATACTATACTTTTGTACTTAATTGTATAGGATCTGAGGCAGGTACATCTGGTTACCAGACTGGTGCATACTCTTGATCCGGCCCGAGATTCCACGGTGAGCTGCTCCCTTCATATATTATTTAGCAGCACGATGGAGTCTTTCTTTAATTTTGGCTGTCTATTCTATTTCAGACAATATGATATATTTACTCTTTTGTATATTCTACTAGATTCCCACATATTTGTGACATCAGGTCTTGGCACACACATTAGTAGACTATTTTTGTTTTGTTGGGAATGTATAACTATTATGGTATGATGTTAATTATCATTTGTTTATATTCAAATTTAGGGATTGTGGTAACTGTTTTGGAAAAAGTAAAACTAGAACTTATTGATACTTCTACATTGGCTTGCCTGACAACGATGTCGGGTGCTATCATGACCTGAAGTGAAATTGGGTCGTGACAGTCACCTCTAAGAATTCCTCAGCGAACGGGCAAAAAAATCAGTTCTGGGAGAACAAGAAAAATGAAGCAAATGAGCTGCAACATGTCATCCATATGATCTTGGGAGATACCGATGCTTCGCAGTAGCCCATGATCAGAAGAACAAAAATATCCATCACCAGAGAAAAGCGAACTCGGGATTACGTACCCGAGGATGCTCTCAGATTCAGCGACGACGACATCGAGACCTTGTCTCAGGCTCACAACGATGCACTGGTAATCTATTTCTTTGTAAATACATTTCAAATTAAAGCAGCACGGACTGCTTGACCAAATCATGCCTGCCTCTCGAGTCCTCAACGGATTTAACATGGCGACTGAAATAACGAAAGGGGAAATCACCCTTCCAGTCAACGTGGCCGGCATAACACAAGATGCCAAATTCCATATCATCGAAGGAGATATGAGGTAAACCGCCTTGCTTGGAAGGTTGTGGATACACTGCATGAGAGCAGTACTATCCACCCTCCATCAAATGATGAAATTCCCAACAAAGGATAGGATAAAAACCGTCTATGGGGAGTAGCATGCAGCAAAGGAAATATTCGCGGTGCATGATGTGATGCCAACACCATTACCTCCACCATCAAAGGAGCCGAAGGATAAGGGAATAATAAAATAGCGACAACAAGCTACACCTCAGCTAAGCCCGACCTAGTGAAGCTGAGGACCATACCGCTTCCTCACAATAAGCGATTAACATATACCAATGAGCGCCATCAGCGCTAAGGTATGATTATGTCCTTTTTTTTCAACTACACCTTTTACTAATTTGAGTGTAGGTATCTGATTGAAACGGCCAAAGTGCTTTACAACTCGAAGACCTTAGGTTTCAAAAGCATGTGTTGCACTATTTTCCTTCGATCGAGTTTTTATCCCAAGAAGGGCTTTACCAGTAAGGTTTTTAACGTGCCAGCACCTATATGCTACATAAGGAAGACTAAACAACTATTCAAGGTTTCCTTTTCAATCAACCTCAAATACTGGGGTATCCGCCTAGAAGATTACCTTCTCGGAAAAGTCAAGAAGCACTGAAAGGGGTCTCGATATGAAGGTAATGTACCGGGCCAAACAATCAAACGAGTCATGACCGTATAGAATAACCGAGCCCCTAACAATGAAAACATGTATACTTGTGCCAAGTAATCACATAATACTTTCCAAAGTATTTCAAGTTTCAAAGAAGCTTAGTATTTTTTGCAAAAACTGCTCCAAAGCCAAAAACATCCCAAACACTCGGGGGCTGCGTTAACGACTCGAAAAAATACGGCCCTCGGGTCGGAGCTTCAAACTCGTAAGCCCTCAAAGAGGCAACGACATGATTATAAAACAGCTCCAGATCCAAAAACGTCCCGAACACTCGGAGACTGGAATCAAAAACTCAAGGCCACATGACCTCCAGGTCGGAAACTCCGAAATCGTAAGCCCTCAATGAGGCAATACCAAGTTTACAAGTAATGGCTCCCGTGTCGAGAAATCCTCGATGATTTGGGGACTGCCTTCAATTTCCATCTCCATCGACTTATCAAAAATCCGAGGCTATAAGACCCCAAATAGGAAGACTCGGTCTCATAAGACCTATATAAGGAAATTAAAATCTGTAAGACCTCAAGCAAGGCATGAACCATACTTGTACCAAGTAGCCAAAACTATAAGACCTGAAAGGCATGTAAAACTTGTAAGACCTTACTAAAGGCATAAATCCCGACCTTAAAGTTAAGGCTGTATATAGAACTTGTAAAACCCCTAAAAAGGCATACCCTCGATATAGACGCCGAAACTACTTCACTCGGGGACGGAAAGGCTCTGGCCAAAACACATATGACTACAGTTATAAAGTTGTACTAGCTAAACTAACACGACTCGGGGATGGACGACCATCACTATAAAATCACAGGCCTTCAATTACTTCAAATAAACTTCGAAAAGAACCGGTTAAATAGGCTACCCTCAGCATAGACAAAAGATCTTCCACGATGTCATCTCCAAAATACAGGCTTCGAGATACTTAGCCACCGAGCTAAACCTTCCGAGGTGTTCAATCATCGCAATATAACGACTTACAATCGAGATTTTTTTCAAACCGTCGAAAAGTCGGGCAAACACAAATTCAAAATTCCTTAACGAGGGAAAAATGAAAACCTATATTAGAGGACACATCGACCTAATGCGTAAGAGTCACTATTGCCAGCCTATACAAAAGGTCGTACCGACCTAATGCGTAAGAACCACTGAGGACAGCTTACATTAAAAGGTCGTACCGAACCAATGTGTAAGAGCCTAAGGGGCAGCTTTAAATTCAACCAATTGATGGTCGAATGAACTCTAGTTGAAACCCGACTTGAAGACTGAACCCAAAACAGTTAACTAAATATGCCTATGGGCGAATGCACAAGAGCCTAAGATGCTAGCTTATAGTAAAAGGTTGTACTGACCAAAACGTGTAAGAGCCTACGGGCTAGCCGAATAAGCCCAGGGCCATACTGTGAATCTGAAGATTCCTTTCAACTCAAAGAACAATTCTTCTTGATGGCTAACAAACATCGAAAAGGTACATAAAACAAAGTCGGAACATTTTTCTTTGTACACATATGTAAAAGAATACAAGCTCTATTTACAACGTACATTGAAAGTACTATATACAGAATCAGAAAAGTAAATCTACATCCCCTTTGGGGACTATGGCCCGACAGCCCCATCCTCGCTATCTTCTGCATCAGACAAACATGAGTTAGCACCATGTTCGTCCGCCTTCGCCCGCTTCACCTCTTCTGAGAGGTCAAAACCCCTAGCATGGATCTCCTCGAGGGTTTCCCTTCGAGATTTACATCAAGCATATTCCTTGTTCCTGCTCTTACGATCAAGAGCCCTTTTAATCTTAGTTCAAGTATCGGCAGTATCCTTCAAATAGACAGCCACTTTATTGTCAACCTTGGTTCGGCTCATTACGGCTTTTGCCCAAACATCCACAGCCTCGACCTTTATCTTCAAAATATTAGACTCGAGATTTATAATCATATACATTTGAACCAAGCTGTTATCTCGAGCTAAGAATAGTTGAACCTCAAAAGTGGAAGTTATAGCCAAAGCACCCTTCTACGCTGAAGCATGAACGCCCGCCCAAGCCTTCAATGCATTATACTTATGCTTGGCTCAGACAACTTCACTCCGAAGGTGTTCTAGGACCTCAGTATTTTTCTGCAACTGAAATAAACAAGCCATTAGCCTTAAGAGCTAGAAGAAGGAACACGCACTCCCTTGGAACAAAAACTACCTGCTCTTTCAGGTAGCTCTCATAATTCAAGTTCCTACTCACCTCATACCGTAAGCATGCCAGCTTGACTTCCTTTTAATCATAAAGAAGACTAAGGGCTTTCTCCCCATGTAAATCTTTCTGCAAACTAGCCTCATGATGGAGCAACTCAAACTTGAGCTTGTCAAAGGCCTGCAAAAAAGAGTGATCAATAAGAAAGGGAAGGGAGGTCATGAAGCTTAAAGGCATGTGCAAAAACGCACCACAGAGTAGCGCCGCTGAGCTTCCTCGAAGGTTGAGTGCACATCTACGAGTCTGACTCCCTCAGCCATAGAAGATCAGATCCTTGTTGGGACACGATCGCTTGGTGCCTATGGTCCCGGACTTTGAGCATTCATCGAAGTACCTTCGATGGGAGAAAGAATCAGTGGCAGAGAATCCCTATTCCCCGAAGTTCCTTCGACGGGAAAAGAAGACAGCAGTAGGGGAGAAACCTTATTTCCAATGCCAGAGATCATGGGCACAACAGGCTCAGCCGATACATCCTCTCCGAGCCCCCAGTCTGGGTGCCTCTTGAATTGAGCATCTATGCCTTACAAAGGCTTTTCTTGCCTATTATTACCGCTTTTTAGCCCAGAAGTTGGATATCCTTCTCCTTCCCCGAGAGGGCATGAACTTGCCTTAAAGGCCTCCTCGATGCTTACGATAATGGAGTTAGTATGCACAAAAAGATAATACCATTCAAAAGGGATCAAATCACATAGCACGTACCGTGGTGGTTCACCTCCCATTTACCCCTAGACAAAGCTTGCCACTTATGTTCATCATAACTTGAGTGGGTCACCAATTTCCAAGCCTAATCCGCTAGATCAGGGACCTCACACATCATCCATGAAATTTCTTCAAAAGAGGAAAGGAAGGCACATTTACAAAGCCCGCATTCACCATAATCAAAGAACTACAAAGGCACGAGTACACCACTTATGTGTACAATTACCTTCCTCGGGAAATGGAAGAAAGTCCACGGGGAAAATGTCGGTGGTCTGTATTCGGATGAATCATCTCATCCACTATCGATCTTTGCCTTTTGCGTCATCAACAATGAAAGGCATGGTGGATCAGCATCATAGGTTTATCAGGCTACGATGTTGAAAACATCGGTGCAAGCTGATGAGATGGCTAAGAGTGAGTTCAAGCCCAGCTTTCTCCGCAAATAACGTCATAATCAATACTATTGGCAAAAATGACGGATGAATCTGCGCCAGGGTAACCTGGTGTCACGACCCCAAATCCCGGTCGTGATGGCGCCCAACACAACTGCTAGGCAAGCCCGACCATTCTCTCTCAACCAGAGCGTAAAGCTCGAACCAATTTATTTAATATCTTTAAAAAAAAAGTGCAGCTATAAGTTTAGCTAATAGAATAGACAAACCAAATATCCCATTAACACTGGGAACCACCTCCCAAAGACCTGGGGTCACGAGTCAAGAGCCTCTAACAGTACAGTAAAAGAAGACTGTAATAATACATAGTCTGGAATGTGCGAAAAATCAAATAACAAGATAAGGGAGAAGTCGGGTCCTGCGGACGTCAGGCAGCTACCTCGACAACTCTGAATGAACTCTGGAGTCAGCAATAGCTCAGCTAGCTCCTGAAGTACCTGGATCTGCACACATGGTGCAGGGAGTATGGGGTGAGTCTACCAACTCAGCGAGTAATAAGAATGTATAAAAACCCGAAGATTGGAAATCCATAATAAAACACAGAGTAAAGCTATCTAACAGAGCTATACAGTTTAAACCTCAGAGATATGCATATAAAGCAACAATAATCAATGCATGAGATGCAATGCAATGCATGACCACTGCGGTACGTGCAGTCCGATCCATTTGGGTACCCGCGCTCACTATGGGGGTTCAGACTTCGGAGGGGCTCCTACAGCCCAAGCGCAATATCAGATCATCATACGCTGTGGCACACAGCCTGATCCACTATCAGTCCAGCTACATGCATACAAGCCTCACAGGTACATATATCTTACCATTTTTAGTTCAGTTTAT
>MU725642.1:0-41110 GCA_026770625.1 Nicotiana glauca
GATTTGGAAAGAAAAAGCTCCTTGGGTTATGCCAGGGAGAACCTCAATTTTTTGGCCGGGATTTGGAAAGAAAAAAAGGCTCCTTGGGTTATGCTAGGGAGACGCTCGGTTTTTTGGCCGGGATTTGGAAGGAAAAAGCTCCTTGGGTTATGCCAGGGAGATCCTCAGTTTTTTGACTTGGATTTGGAAGGAAAAGCTCCTAGGTTTATGCCAGGGAGATTCTCGGTTTTTTTTGGCTAGGATTTGGAAAGAAAAAAGCTCCTTGGGTTATGTCAGGGAGATCCTCGATTTTTTGGCCGGTATTTGGAATGAAAAAAAAAATAGATCCTTGGGTTATGCCAGGGAGATCCTCGGTTTTTTGGCCGGGATTTGGAAGGAAAAAGCTCCTAGGGTTATGCCAGGGAGATCCTCGGTTTTTTGGCCGAGATTTGGAAAAAATCTCCTTTGATTATGCCAGGGAGATCCTCGGTTTTTTGGTCGGGATTTGGAAAGAAAAAGCTCAATGGGTTATGCCAGGGAAGACTTTAAGTTTAATAAAATGAAATCACAATGCAGAAGTTTATAACATATCTCTATCCAAAATCTGGTGTCACTAGCTCACGAACTTCTAAGATTACTAAATACAATGCCTGAAAGAAATCATAGCAGTCTGTTTCAAAACAAGAGTTAACAAACTGAATAAAGATGGAAGAGACTCCGGGCCTGCGGACGTCAGCAAGGCTACCTCAAGAGTCCTTGGACTGAAGGTTTGCTCCCGCTCTAGTACTGCTGCGGTCCGAAAGCTGCGTCCTGATATGTGCAAAAGAAATGCACAGAGTGTAGCATCAGCACAACCGATCCCATGTGCTGGTAAGTGCCTCGACTAACCAAAAAAAGGCTCCTTGGGTTATGCCTGGGAATCCTCGGTTTATTGGCCGGGATTTGGAAGGAAAAAGCTCCTTGGGTTATGCCCAAATCCCGGCCACAAAACCGAGGATCTCCCTGGCATAATCCAATGAGCTTTTCTCTTTCCAAATCCCGGCCAAAAAATTGAGGATCTCCCTGGCATAACCCAAGTAGCTTTTTCTTTCCAAAATCCCGGCCAAAAAACCGAGGATCTCCCTGGCATAACCCAAGGAGCTTTTTTCTTTCCAAATCCAGGCCAAAAAATCGAGGATATCTCTGGCATAACCCAATGAGCTTTTTTCTTTCCAAATCCCGGCCAAAAAACTAAGGATCTCCCTGGCATAACCCAAGGAGAATTTTCCTTCCAAATCCCGGCCAAAAAATCGAGGATCTCCCTGGCATAATCCAAGGAGTTTTTTTTTCTTTCCAAATCCCGGCCAAAAAACCGAGGATCTCCCTGTCATAACACAATGTGCTTTTTTCTTTCCAAATCCCGGCCAAAAAACCTAGGATCTCCCTGGCATAACCCAAGGAGCTTTTTCTTTCCAAATCGCGGCCAAAAAATTGAGGATCTCCCTGGCATAACCCGAGTAGATTTTTCTTTCCAAAATCCCGGCCAAAAAATCGATTTTTTCTTTCCAAATCCCGGCCAAAAAATCGAGGATCTCTCTGGCATAACCCAATGAGCTTTTTTCTTTCCAAATCCCGGCAAAAAAATTGAGGATCTCCCTGGCATAATCCAAGGAGCTTTTTTCTTTCCAAATCCCGGCCAAAATACTGAGGATCTACCTGGCATAACCCAAGGAGCTTTTTCTTTCCAAATCTCTACCAAAAAATAGAGGATCTCCCTGGCATAACCCAAGGAGCTTTTTTTTTTCCAAATCCTGGCCAAAAAACCGAGGATCTCCCTGGCATAACCCAAGGTGCTTTTTCCTTCTAAATCCCGGCCAAAAAACCGAGGATCTCCCTAGCATAACCCAAGTAGCTTTTTCCTTCCAAATCCCGGCCAAAAAACCGAGGATCTCTCTGGTATAACCCGAGGACCCTTTCTTTCTTCCCAGCATAACCTGGATCCACTCACAAGGATACACAATCGTGATTTAATCACTTAGATAGGTGTCACAACTAACTCACGAAATTTTCCGAGTAAAAACTGGGGCAGAAAATTGTGTTCGTTTGTTTGTTTTGCCATCTTAAGCAGGTCGATATTAAGACACAAGGTGCGAGATGACCGATGGAATGAGTCTCAATCCATAATAAAGAAAAGAAGAAAAGAATAAAATAAATGAACATAAATGTGAAGCAAACAAGGGTGTAGATTGCTCAAAATTTGATTAAAGTTACAAGCTCCGCTGATCCTGTTTTGACTCAACGCTGCAGAAAGCAACAACACCTACGACTTGTAAGCATCAAGATTCAGATCGGAATCCACAACGAAATCAGCGAAGACTCGAGATCAAGTTTCAAGAGAATTATAGATAGGAATCTTGTAACTCATAGTTGATAAGCATAGCTAGCTTAGCTTCGATTTTCCTTTTGGTGTAATAAGGAGGTCAGTAAGCAGTAACAGCAGCAGCAACAGTAACAGTAAAACACAGCTTCATGGTAGTCCCAGCTATCGAAACTTTCCGAACTACATTGACCTGATTCCCTTTTAGCCAGGGATATGTAGAAGAGATTTTGAAGCAAAGGTTCGGTCAAATATTTAAAAAAAAATGCTTCACACGGAGTACTCAAACGGGCAAAAATCCCTCGTATTCGCTCACTTTGTCTTTGCACAAAATCTCTTCGTATTTACGGGCAAAGAGGGGCAGCTGTGAGCACGTGATTTTTGCCTCACATAAATTACTCCCACAAAATCAAAACAAAAATGTTTGTTTTATTATGTGAAATTTTGCGTTTGTATGTGCGTGATTATGTGTGTTTAAATTAATAGAAAATACAAAATCTGTTGTAATTGTATTTTACAAGTTAATAAATATTTTTGAGTTAGTTAATAACTAAATGTTTTAGAAAAATGAAAAAAAAAGAAAATCATAAAAATATGTATTCCGCATTTTTCGAGTTTAAAGTCAAATTGTGTGATTTCTCTTCTAAAATTTGGTATTTAATTGTGTACGGTAATTATTGATTGGAACAAAGTAGTATTTTAAGTTGATTGGGATTTATAATTTAATTTAGGAGATGTTAGTGTTAATTTTTGAAATAATTAGAAAAATAAAAGAAGGAAATAATTAAAAGAAAATCAAATTGGGCCAAAATCAGGAATTAAATTCCAAATCCAGGCCAAATTTGCACAAAAATACCCTAGCCCAGGCCCAATCAACTCCTCATCCGGTTAAGCTTCTCGACCAAACCAAACGATGTCTTTTTTGTCACATTTGGTCTGAACCGTTGATCTCGTTAGATCGAACGGTTCAGTCCGTCTCCATCCTCAATGAAACGACAACGTTTCAAGTCGACCAATCTCAGCCGTTCAATCCACATTAATCCAACGGCCCTCGTCCCATCTCCCAACCCGCCTTACCAGACCCGACCCATTCCCACGCCCAGTCCACCCCCATCATTCCCCAAATGACGCCGTCCCCAGTAAGTTAATTGATCCAGGCCGTTGATCTCGTTTGATCAAATGGACAGGATCAAATTCCCCATCTAGTATATAAGCCTAATCTCCTACCCAACCCCCTAATCCAACCCCCCCTCTCCGTCTCTAACATTCAGAGACACCCCAAATAACCTCTGCCTCACACCACCGTCGACCGCCTGCTGGAAATCGCCTACGGCGGCGGTCGACGGCCAAACAACCCCATCTTTAGACCACTGAACCTCCATGCCTTCCTCTTTCCTAATAGATCGAAAGATCAATCAAAAACCCTAATCCTCCCAACCACCAGCAAGTTGACACCCTAGGTCACCCTCCTTCTCCTATGACCATACCTAGCCCTTGTTTTCCTCGAATCACCCTAGAACCCTTCGAATCTCAGTTTGAAGACATGAACCCTAGCGCCGCCACAAGATCCTTTGGTGGCGGCGCTGAACCTAAACCCTCCCCAAGTCACACCCCTGAACCTCTAGACTACCCTAATCCCAAATCTCATAATGTTTCAGCTTGAATTGAGTTGGAACTTGCCAAATGTTAAATCAACTAGACGAAACCTAAAGAGCCAAAACCTGGAACCTGCCCGAGTAAAAGGGGAAATTTGAGCTTCTTAATCGACTTTAGTCGAGTTATTTCAGTCGAGAACACTCGATTAAAGTCCGTTTAGACCTCAAAAGTTAAAGTTGAAGTTTCAATGGGAACTGATTGGAGTCTGGGCTGCGATATTGAGGTATTTTACTTCTTTTTTCTTTTCTATTTTTTGTCACTATTTATCTGTTTAAGCTTCGTAGTATTTCATCATCTTTTATTTATTTTTCTCTCTTCTATTTCAGACTTTTCTTCGTCCAGTTTTCTTCTGTCAATTGAAATATGGTATAAGTAGTTTCGTCGATTAATTCGCCTTGATTATAGCTCTGTAGTTCTGGTCAATTGTTGTTTGATACCTCGATTTGTTTCATTCTCGTGTGATGTTGGGTCCCCTGCTATTCGTAGCTATTTGAAATTGCATATTGGTTCAGTGTTGTTTCTTGTTCAGTGTGTTTACAATGTTCATGTGTTCTTGGCTAGGTTTTGTATTGATTTATTCCTTGTATCTATACCAATTATAGCTCAATGTGATGTTGTTCTGATTATTGTGATACCATTGATCTAATTTAAGGCCAAATTGCAAACTGTTGTTGAGTCTACTATTGAGTATCAATGTGATTTCGATTCACCTTGCAGGATTCTGTCGAGTTTTGTGTTAGTGTTAACATGATTTCAATTTAAATTCAGTTCAGAATTTAGCTTTAGTCATTCAGTTGATTTGAAAAATGGTTATTGCTGTTTGGGGGTCTGGTATAGATTGAAAGGTAATTGGACTGGGGTAGGATTGTGATTTTAGTAGTTTCAGGGGTATTTTGGGGAATTAGATTACATAAATAATTGATTAGAGGCTGTTAAAGGAATGATTAAAGATAATTCTGAGTGGAAACATTCCTTAGTGGAAATGGCACTTATTGTTGATTTTAAGGACTAAAATTGGGCACTATTGAATAAATATTGAGCACTAAGATAATGGATAATTAAAAATGGAAAGTTGAATCGTTGTGGAAGAGTCACTAACTGAATGCCCACTTAAGAGGATGAAATTAGAATAAATAGGGGGGAAGAACACATAGAAAGAGGAGAAAAATCTGAAGAATACTGAAGATACACACAAGGTTTGGACCCTCTGAAAATTCCCAAGTTTTTTCAGCCATAGTATTCCCCCCAAAAAAGGCTCTCCTTAGTTTCCAGATCTAGTTTTGAAATTCAGCATTTAAAAAAAAACCAAAACAAAACAAAAATACAAAAAAACAACACTGTTTTATTGCTTTCCTTAGGCTATTTTTCAAATTCCAGCTTTAATTTAGTCTTCTAGTTCATTTCAAAACCAAAAGTGGTTCGAATTCTCTGTTTTTGTTCAATCTGAGAGTATTTGGAGTCATCTAAATATTGGTGATTGTTTAATTAGAGTCGGCTGAGGGTCAATTGATTGGACACACTGATTTCCTAGGTTTATTTTTGAGTATTTGGTACTGCTTTAGGTTATTCTGTTGATCCTGATGGTTTTGCCAAATAATCCTGGGTGTGAACTTAACTTTGAGCTGTTGTTGACCTGTATTGAGTATTTCTTTTTGCAATCTGTGGCTGATCTCCTCTCCTTCTTATTTGTGATTCGATTTCCAGGTATGTCATTAGACTCAAAGTGATATTGAGGAATGGATCAGCATATGTGAACCTGTTTGAAGTTTAATTATGAAGAACATTTTGTTTGATATGTCTTAGATTAGAATTCTGATTCATTTGAACTGTTTAAATAGCTTTGTGATGTATTAATTGAGGATTTAATAGACCATTGGACTGTTGTATATAAACTTTAGACTGTATGGGGACTGTCTTTATAATTTGTAGACTACGAGATTAAAAAAAATGGATTTGTGTTAATGCCAGGACTGTTTCGTGCCTTGTGTTTAGTTTTGAAGACTTGAATCACTTAAGTAGAGTGGATTTTTGGGTTGTTATTAGCTATAACTAATTCAGATCACTTGTAAGGCCCACACGTTTACAACTGGTGATAAAAAATAGGTTGGAAACTTAATTTGAGTGATGATGTGAATTTGTGATTAGTGACTGATTGTGTTCATATAAAGCCAAATCGAAATAAGTTGTTAGAGTAACCTTAAATCCAAACCAAATTGATAGCTGAAATTAGATTCAAAGTATGTTCAAATCTGATACAGGTTAATTGGACAATAGGAGTTAAACAAGGTTTGTTTTGGATAATCTTCGTACATGGATGCCTCTTCGATGAGTTGTAGTGAGATATAGACGATTTGAACAACAATTGAATTGTGAAATGTGTTGGCTAAATTCGTTTCAAGGGAATTTCAATACTATCATTGTAGTTGTAGTACCGAAGATATTAAAAACAATGAACAAAACTATTGTTGGTCTCATTGTAATTATTGGGTAAGCCAAGCTGGCATCATTTTTATTGAACAATTTTGGGCCCCCTTCTCTTGTCTCAATACGACCCACATTTGGGCAATGCCTTTTGGCACAGGTGGAGTTGGACGATGTAGGGCCAATGGTAAGCCCAAAATGCTGAAAGCCTTAATGAGGCTAGTTTGTTTTAATTTAAACTTTATTCGGATATAGTAGTAAGGATACATGGATGTGTTAATTAATTAGGACTTTTTCTTTATTTTTAGAAACAAATAAAAATAGAAAAAATATAGTTCACTTTAGGATATCCTTAAATAAAAGTGAGGCGAGCCTCGCCAAATAAAAATACAAACTTGTGGGGCCCTCAATAAATGTATATATTAAAATACTTAGACTTCGGGATGGGTTGTTTAGCGAATTTCCTGGCCTTCCCTAAAGATAGTAACGCGTTAGTTTCTTTAGGCGCGCTTTTAATAATTCACCTTCTTAAATTCGGGTGCGCATTTATGTGACCCAAATCCAAATCTCAATGAAGTCGAAATGTGTTAACAACCACGGGTGCATTAATATGACGTAGTTCGAGACGCATTTTCACGACGTTGCGATTCTCATAAAAAAATAATAAAGCGGTAAATAATCTTTAAAATTGCACTATAGGATAACATGTATTAAAATCAGATATTAAGCCATTTATAACAATTTAAGCGACCGTGCTAGAACCACGGGATTCGGGGGTGCCTAACACCTTCCCTCGGGTCAACAGAATTCCTTACTTAGAATTTCTGGTTCGCAGACTTCATTTGGAAAGTCAAAAATTTCCTCAATTTGGGATTCAAGATAAACCGGTAACTTGGGACACCAAAAGCCAAACCTTTTCCAAGTGGCGACTCTGAAATAAATAAATAATCCTATTTCGAATAATGTCACTTTAAATTGGAAAAAACTCCCTTGTACATTATCCCTCAGGGTAAGCGTAAAAAGGAGGTGTGACATTGAGTATGACTTCGGAAAGTGCAATGTGGTTCTACGGTCTATGGTCTAGATGGACTGTAAAATTTTAGCTGTGTTGTATTATCTGACCTATGTGAGATAGGGTGACATGGGATCACCCCGGATATATGCTTGGTAAGGTTATTCAGCTATTGGTTGGCATCTAGGACAACTTTGGGTACGCTCGAGGACGAGCGTTGGTTTAAGTTGGGGAGTATGTGACGACCTGACCTGTCATCTCATGCGTTACTGCTCCATTTCCTCCATTTTATGCTTCTTCATGTTTCGTTATTGGTATGTGGTGCGTTAGAGTTGATTTGGATTGATTTCGATAAGAAATGAGACACTTAGTCTCTTTAAGGAAAGCTTAAGTTGGAAAAGGTCAACCGAATGTTAACTATTGAGTTAGAGCGCTCGGATGTGATTTCTAGTGATTTGATTAGCTTCGAGGGATGATTTTTGACTTAGAAGCATGATCGGAATTGATTTTGGAGGTCCGGTGGAGAATTAGGCTTGAAATGGCGAAGTTAGTATTTTAGCGAATTCTGGTTGATAGGTGAGATTTTGATCCGGGGGTCGGAATGGAATTCCGAGAGCTGCAGTAGCTCCGTTAGGTGATTTTGGATGTGTGGGTAAAATTTCAAGTCATTTGGAGGTGTTTTGGTCGGGTTTTTAATCGAATGTGAGTTTCGGAAGAATTTGATAAACTTAGGCTTGAATCCACGGTGAATTGATGGTTTTGTGTTGTTTGATGTGTTTTGATAATTGGAACAAGTTTGTATGATGTTTTGGGGTATGTTGGTATTTTTGGTTGAGGTCCCGGGGGCCTCGGGGTGATTTCGGGTGATCAACGGATCATTTTTGGACTTGTGTGATTGCTGGTTTTCCAGTTGTGGAGTTGCAGAGAATTCCTTCTTCACATTCGCGAAGTATGTGTCACGAACGAGTAGAGTTAAGTTTGGAGGTCAGGAAAATGTTCATCGCGTTGGGGCCATGCGTTCGTGTAGGTCTGAGGCCGTTGGTCTTCGCGTTCGCGTCTGGGACATGCATTCGCGTAGAAGGAGTTTGGGGCCCCCTGACCTTAGTGCATCACGTCCGCGACTGGGGGCTCGCGTTCGCGTAAGTGGAGCTGGATGGTCATCGCGTTCGCGGTCATGGAGACCCGTTCGCATAGGGGAGGCAGCTGAGGCATCGCATTCGCGGGATGGGCTCCGCGTTCGCGAAGAGTAAAAGTGGCCCAGTGGATTTTTGGCCATCGCGAACGCGAGAGGTCTATCGCGTTCGCGAAGAAGAAATGTTCAGCTTGGCAGAATGTTTTAAGGACATTTCATCTGCGAACCAAGTTCATTTTTCCACCATTTTGAGCGAGCTTGGGATCCTTTGACGAGATTTCTGAAGGGTTCTGACGGGAATCAATTGGAGGTAAGTCTCGTGACTTAGAAACGCTATATTATTGATGCATCCACCTTTAATTCTTGGAAAATTGGGTGAAAATTTGAAGAACTAGGACTTGAGTTTTTGATATTTCAAATTGGAATTTGATAGGCCATTTGAGCTTGGATTTGGGAGTTCTTGGTATGTATGAACTCGTGGCGAGACGAGGAATTCGGTAATGTGTGTTTTGTAATTTTTCGAGAAGTGGGACTGGGGCTCGGGTTTTGCCAATTTCGAGATTCTTGATATTTTTCGATTGTTTTCGATTGGGTGTTGTTCCCTTAGCATATTGTAATGTATTCACTCTAATTTTGGTTAGATTCAATGCGCGTGGAGGCCAATTTGAGGGGAAAAGGCGTCGCGAGTGAGGAATTTAACTAGTTCGAGGTAAGTAATACTTGTAAATGATATCCTGAGGGTTTGAAACCCCGGATTCGCACATCATAGTGCTGTATTGAGGTGACTTGCACGCTGGATAACGGGCGTAGGGTAGAGCACCGTTGGGGATTGTGACTTGTTCCGTCCCGCTTAATGAAATAACTATCTAATTGATTGAAGCTTAGTTGATATCCTTATAGAAATGGATTAATTGTCGTGATTGGGCCTCGGGTACCCAAATGGATCGGGTTGTGCGCCGCAGCGGTCATGTGTATTGCATTGCATTCATGCATTGGTTCCTGTTTGTACTACGTGGCATGACATTCCGCACTCTCATATCATTCGCATCCATGCTACTTCTTGCACTGTTTACCAGATACCCTAGTGTTATATGTTGATAGAGTGTTGTGCCCGAGGGGCTGACTTATGTGCAGGCTTGCACTATCTGATTATGCATTCAATTGCTTGACTGTTGGGAAAAGGATATTTTCAAAAGAGGTTTTTAATTGAGCCAGATATTTTCTAAAGGATTTTCATGGAATTACTGTTTTCTCAAGGGTCTTACTGTCCTATATAGCATGATGGAGTGCTTTACGTATTTTTCTTACCGCTCAGTTATTATTTACTCTTCTTACTCATTGAGTTGGAGTACTCACTTTACTCCCTGCACCTCGCATGCAGTTGCAGGTATTGTTCACCCGGTAGCGGTTTACTAGCGGATTGAAGGTATGACTATTGTAGCTGAGCAAGGTGACCGCCAGCGTTCACGGCACCGGACTTTGTCCTTTGATTTTAGAATTTTACTTTATATATTATTATTGGACCTATAGTGGTGTTCAGTCTTCTTTAGATGCTCGTGACTTGTGACACCCCGGTCGGGTTGTGTTGGGTGGTAAATATCAGTTAGTATTGCCATTAAGTTGTATTATTCATCCATTTATGTTTATTAGCTGTTAAATTAGGCATTGTTGTCTGTTGGCTGGCCTTGTCTTCACGAGAGGCACCATCACGACCGGGTTTGGGAATTGGGTCATGACAGTTGTTGAAGCAGACCAATTTATTACGTAACTTAGATAAGAAGTCTGAATTAGGCCTGCCTGCTGGATGTAGAAATTACTAGTTTACAGAAGCGGGCTCAGTTTTATTTGTTGTTATTACCTAAGGCTTGCCTAAGTATTTGGGTGAGCTCTTATAAACATGATATCTATCACTGATTAGGACTATGGTGAAACATTGACCATTTTTTAAAGAAACAAGTGATTAAAGATCTTATAGGCATGCTTTCTAAATCGCGTTAAATAGGGAGATTAGATTATTTAAAAACTGTTTCAGAATAAAACTGATTTTAAATTAGACTAGTTTCAGATTCTGCAGATGATAATATCCACTATTGCTGATTTTAATTCCTATAGACATGATATCTAATATTGCTAATTTTAATACCTATAGACATGATATCTAATTGAATATTGATTTTAACTTTATGAGCATGATATCTTCTTATAGTCGTTTAGATCCTAAGAGCATGGTGTCTACGTGTTGTAACAAACCTGCACAATTTCAAACAAGTGCTATAGGCAGGTTATCTAAATGTAGAGTTGAACATGCAGAATTTAAGGTCAGTCCTATAGGTATGTTTTCTAAATGCAGAATTGAATCATTTAGAACACATGTCCTATATGCATGGTGTCTAAAATGTAGAATTGATCATACAAAATTTAAAGTAAGTCCTATAGACATGGTGTCTAAAATGCAGAATTGAGCATGCAGAATTTAAAACCAGTCATATAGGCATGTTTTCTACCTTTAAGCTTGCATAATTACTCAGCACTTTTCCACTAGCCAACCCCAAATGTTTATCGCAAATTATTACAGACCAAAATAATGAATTACATCAAAAAGTATAAAACAAAAGAAGTTACAACCAGAGGAAGCCTGATTTTTGACTTCCTCTCTGAGTTAGGGAGTAAACCACCTCAAAATGGCATTTGTTTCAAAGCCTTTTTCAGACTTGGGTGTGTCAGAGTTCCCTAAGGGTCTCAAAGGACCCCGGGCAGTGCTTACGCCTAAGCTTGCAGAACCATGATAGAGATGAGTGCAGTGTGGAAGGGCCATCCCTTATGTGTTCAAGTTTAGAGGGAGCTCATGGGTCCCAAGGCAAGGCTCACACAAGAGGGGGCAGAATCTAAGTCTAAGAATATGGTGGAAGTGCAGGAATAGAGACTTAAAAACTGAGTGGAGAATAGAGAGGGGTAGGGTGATGGGAAAGTAGTAGTAGTAAAGCATAGAATCAGTATTTTCAAACAAAGGGGTCAGGGGTTTGGGAATACATTGCAAGGAGCATATGTCCTTAGGCAGGGATCAAGTTTGCGCATGCACAGCAATAAAGGGTGCTAGCATACCCATAAACCAACCAGAGCACACAACACATAAAAGGGATATGGAGGTCATCACCCCAGGGAGGTCAGGTTTGGGTCATGCACAGCAATGTCTAATGCTTCCATGCTCCAAACCAACCAAAGATACCAAACACATAGGGGATATGGGGGTTTAGGACTCACAAATCATATTAAGTGACTGACACAGTTCATACATAAGAAAGCATTGATTTAGGGCAGATTACAACATGCCTAATAATGGAACTTGATTAAACACAAGCAGGAAACAAGCATGGGTAAAGGAAATAGTAAAGAAACATGTTGTTGTTGATGCTGAAAATTAGTTAGAACATACCAGTAAAGATGCAAATGCAGAAAGAAAAGTAAGCAAGCTTCCCACAGCTTAGCCTTGGCTCTCTACTAGCTAGGTAAGGCAGCAAACACATGTAGTAACAGAGAAGAGAGAGAGAGAGAGAGAGAGAGTTTTAGTGGAGTGTGTGTTCTGAACTCAAGTCGTTTCCTTGTGTTCGTGTGTTTGAAAAAAGAGGGGTGAAGGGTATTTATAGCCTTTTGAAAATATGTGAAAAATAAGGCAATTATTAAAGTTTCAATACAAATATGGAAACAATCAACAGTCAGAATCAATTAACCAAGTGATTCACCTTTAATTGAGAAATCACCTGTTTAACGGGGGTAACAGATTCAAAATAAGGAAAGAAAATCAATTTGTAGGCAGATTGATTATTGCCATAAAAGAAGTAGGAAAAACATTAAGTAAACAATCGAGTCTAAGTACATAAATATACCTATTTTGGAAAAGATTCAGCAAGGAAAAATAAGGACATGAACCAATTAACTTTAACAGGCACGTGAAATTAGAGTTCACAAAAGAAAATTTTGAAATCAGTCCCAAGAATGAAGGTCAATCAAAGAAGGAAACTCAGTATATAAATAGAGTGAACAAACAATAGACATGTGAGGCCAAACCTATTGGCAAAAGAAACAACATGCAATAGTAGCACAAAGTTCAGTAGATAGCAAACATTCGAAGCATAATACTCAAGTAGGTCAAGTCACATTGAATCAATAGTGAAGAAAAAATAGGGTATCAGAAGCATGCAAAGGGTCTCACAGTAACAGATAAGAAAACCCTGGGTTTTAAGCATAGTTGATTTTTAAAGATAGTAAAACCCAGAATCAGAGGACTCACATAAAGAAAAGAGGTTCTAAAATAAGGAACTTTCAAATCGAGTCAGGTATTCAAACGAACAGTTTCAAACCTAAAGACATAGGTTTCTTCAACAATATTAAAGCTTAAAAGATGATAAACAAATAAATCGAACAAATACTAGAAAATAGTTCAAGAACTCGAATGATCCCAAAAGATATTAGGGTTTTAACAACAATCGAGTTTAAAGATGATAAACAAATAAATCAAACAACTACTAGCAAACAATTTCATAAACTCGAATGAACCCAAAATAAATTAGGGTTTTTAACATACTAAAATCAGATATGAGAACGACATGAGCAAAACATAGCAAAATCAGAAACACGTTAAAATTAGAGAAGAGGTTTCAAAATAATTTAAAAGAAAACCCCTAATCGAAGAAGATGAAAAGTCATTTTGAAAGCAAAGTTAAAGAAGCTTCGAGAAGATGCTTAAAAACTCATGGAAAGCATTGATCTAAGGTAGATCTGAAAGAAGTCGAAAAGCTCTTAGAGATTAGGGCTTCAGAAGAACCCAAAAGCAACGAGAAAGGCCTTGAAAGTTACCGATCAAAACAGGAGAGTCAAAGGTCTGACTCGAATAGCCATGCCTAGCCGGAGAAAGGTCAGGAATGACAAGAGAAAGGTCATCGAGCAAGGACTGGACCAAATTTCTTCAAATTCTGGTCACGAGACCAAAAACCAAACACATAGAAGTCATGGAAGGCTGATGCAGGTCTCATATAACCCTGGAAGGCCATGGATTAGTGTGGCTTAGGGTGGCGGCAGCTAGGGTTTGTGGGTGTTGCAGAGAATGTTTGAGAGGGAAGGGGTTCTAAGGCAGCGAATTGTGAGAAATGATAGGGTTGAAGGGGTCGTTTTGAATTAATTAAGGCAAGGGTGATTATTAGCCGTTAATCTGAATTATCAACGACCTATATTAAAACGAGCAAGTGAGCGAGTCATGAAATAGGGTTTAGGTTGGTCTAATTTGCAATTGGGTTGGGGTTCAATTGGGTGCAATTGGGGCAGAATTGGGTTATAATTGGGTAGGATTTAGGCTATGATTGAAATGAAATTGGGCCATTATTCAAATAGCTAATTTTCCCTATTTAATTTATAAAAAATAGTAAATTAATTTTTACAAATAAATTAAAGGTACTAAAATGATTTATAACATATAATTAACAGTTTAAAAATATAGGATCCCATTTTTATAAATATGAGACATATTTAAACCTAAAAATGACTAATATTGCAATTATGTGCAATTAGCCTTAAAAGATACTAAATGAAATTGCAAAAATATGTAAAAATTATCTTAGCCATATTTTAGCATAAACATAAAAGTTCAACAAGTGAATCACCAAAAAGGATAATTTTAGAAATAAATTTTTTATTTTTATGGATAAAATAGGGGAATAAATTAATTTAAAAATCTTTAAAATTAAGAAAAAATAATGGAACATTTGGGTATACTTATATATGCATACATACACTATTTTGAAGGTACTCTGCACATAAAAAATATATAAGGAAAAATTGAGTATCAACAAGTACACAACAAGTGACCGACAAGGTATGCTTCAAAACACACATAGGGGAAGCATTAATCTAAGAGGGAGGGAACATGTTACAACATGCTAGTAAATGTAACTTGACTGTAGAACCATAAACAGGAGTAGACAAGAATAAAGGAAATTGAAACAATTAAAGAAACATGTTGTTGTTGAGGCTTAAAAATCAACTAGGACATACCAGTAGAGAAGCAAAGTGCAGCAAGGAAGAGCAAGAAGGATTCCACAATCTAGCCTTGGCTTTCAACCGGCTAGACAAAGCAGTAGCATAAGTAGTAGTAAATAAAGAGATAGTTTTTTAGTGTAAGTGTGTGTACTGAACTCAGATTGTTCGTGTGTTTGAAAGAAGAGAGAGTAGAGTATTTATAGTTTTGAAAACGAGTGAAGAATAAGTTAACCAGTAAAGTTTCAACTCAAACATGGAAATAACCACAGTCAGAATCAATTAACATAAGTACTCCCCTTTAATTAAGGGACTACTGCTCAAACAGATACTACCAGGGTTAATTAAGGAAAGAAATCAGTTTGAGAAAAATTAATTCTTGCCATATATGGGGAAGTAAAAGTATGAAGTAAATCATTGAGTCTAAGTACAAAATATGCTTAGTTTTGGGAAATGATTCAGCAAGGTAAATCATCATAGTAATTAAAGGAGGGAAATCAATTAACTTAAACAAAATGAGTAAAAATTAGGGTGTATAAGGGAACCCTTTGCAATCAATCACAACAATGAGGGAATCAGAATCAATGAAGAAAGAGTCATGATTCTGCACCTTGACATATAAATAGAACGAACAGAAATATCAGTCATACGAGGCCAAACGTATTGGCAAAAGAAATAACTGGATACATACAAATATGCAACAATAACAAGAGTAGGCTAAGGCTCAGTAAAGTCAAATAGTCAGGGCTCACACGCAGTGCCCAAAATGAAGAAACAAGTCCAACAGGTAAAGAGAGTCAAAAACAAGTAAAGGTCTCACAGTAACAAGTGAGGAAAACCTTTTAAGAAATTAGGGTTTCAACAATATCGAGTTTAAAAGATGGTAAGAACTTAGAATCAAATAAGTCAAAGAAGAAAAAAAGATTCAAACGCAAAGAACTTAATCGAACCAAACATGCATATACAATAAACTAAGAGAGTTTCAGACCCCAGGTAGAGCCAAAACACTTGGGGCTTTTAGCACGATGAACCATGTAGCAGCAAGCATTGACAAACATAGTAAATCATAAAAACACACTGAAAATCAGAGAAAAGTTTAGGAAACCCTAATTTGAAAATGAAGAGTTACTTTGAAAGAAAATCGGAGAACCTTTGCGAAAACATCAAGAAGGTCATAACATGCACAGATCTAAGACAGATCTGAAAGAAAAATCGAACAGCTCTTAGATCTAGCCTTTCAAAGAACCCAGAGAAAGTGAGAAAGGCTCTGAAAAGTTACTGATCTAGCCGTAAAAGCCAAGGATCTTATTTGAACAACCATGGATGACCGGAAAAGGACCAGAGATCAAAGTCGAGCAAGGAATGGACCAAATGTCTTTGAAATTTGTCCATCAAATCACACAAACAAGCCACCAGAAGATGTATGAGGCCGGTATACATCTTGCACGGGCATGGGAGTCCATGGATTAGGCAGGGATTGAAAAGAACAAATGGAATTGGGTGGCGGTGGCTAGGGTATATGTGAGGCTGCAGAGATAATTGAGAGGAGAGGGACTCAAGTGCGGTGAGTGGTAACAAATGAAAGGGTTTGGGGGGTAGTTCGGGATTAATTAAGGCAAGGTGTAATAGTGGTCGTTGATCTGAATGATCAACAACCTAGATTAGAAGGGGTAGGTGGGTCGGTTTATGAAATTGGGTTTGGGTCAGGTTTAATTGAAGTTGGGTGGGGGAAATTGTGTTTGATTTGGGGTTAAATTTAGGCTAAAAATTAAAAGCAAATGGGTTGTTATTTAAATAGCTAATTTTTCCCCTTTTAAATTATAAAACAGTAAATAAATTTTTAAAAATAAATTAAAAGGACTAAAATGATTCACAACATGTAAATAACAATTTCAAAATATAGGGCTTAATTTTATGAATATAAAACACAATTAAATCTTAAAAAGGCTAATATTGCAATTATATGCAGTTATATTTTTTTATAAAAAAATACTAAATAAAATTATAAAAATTACCTTAGACATATTTTGGCATAAATATAAAAATACAATAGATGAATTACTAAAAATAATAATTTTGGAGATAATTATTAGGATTTTATGGATGAAAAAAGGAAATGAATCAATTTAAAAACCTTTAAAAAGTATGGAAAAATAATAAAATATTTGGACATTCTTAAGTATGCATATATATGCTATTTTGAAAGTATTTTGCATACTGAAAATATATAGGAAAGAATTGGATGTCAACAACGCCTTCTTATGGATCTGGTCCCCCTTTTGGTTTACATTGTCTTTTACCATGGCATTTCTGAAATCAAAATGACACACATCCTTTACACTGGACACACCAACTATAGGAACTTTAAGAAATTCTCCAAGCAACTTTACATCGAACACGATATCTACTCCATTCACCAAAGCACATATGTGGTCAGTGTCAACGAGAAAGAGTCTAGAAAAGAAGCTTTGTACCTCATCCTCATATGCCTTAGGTGCATCTATTTGGAATAGATTCCCCCATCATTGAAACTCAAACATTTCAAGAATTTGTCACATACCAGCCATCTCAGAGATTGCTTGGTCAAACGTACGACCCAGAATAACCTTTTGGTACCTCAGACGTTCTGAACCAAGACTAACTTCACTTCTCATGCTCTTCACAGAACCAGGTTCTTGAACGATTTTAGACTTTCATTTTCCGGAATTCCCACCACTTGATTTCTCCTTTCCCTTGGATTTGACTAACACATCCTCATCAGACATTGAGAACTCACTCACAACATCCTTCAAGTTAGAGCTAGAGGTTGAAACCTTCTCTACTGAAGCTAGCTAATTTTTTCTGAATTCGTCTAACCAGTGAACCAGGTTCATTTGGTGTTTCTTCTTCCACCTCTACCATAGGGATCACCTTATCACTTACGGGCACACTACCTTTTACCAGCTTCCTCCTTTGCTTCTTAATACTTTTTCTGCTCTTTTGAAGGGCAGTGTCGTAGGCCACCTTAGCTTGCAACCTGGTAGTGGGTCGTTTGGTGGAAGACTCAGGAGTGGACATAACCCTCCGCTTAACTATGAATGCATCGAGAGCAAGGTTATCTAGATCCTCCTTATCACTGGACCTCATCTCAGGGGCTTGAATTTCTAGAGGCGCAACGTCAAACGCAGAAGCAAAACTTTCCTGGGAATGAGAACCCTGACCTGAGTCATCCGGAGAGGGATCGAGTTCCTCATGTGAAAGCCCAGTAGTTTCTGCTAGTGCCGCATCCTCAACTGGCACTATAGCTCCTTTTTCCCATACCATGTACCTCATTTTTCTGAGTAATTATCTCTTGAAGGACATCGTCAGCAGATACCACAAAGATGGTTACAACATTTTCTTTCTCAATCAGCACTACTGCCACCATAAATTCTGCAGCAACAATGGCGGAACCCTCTGCGACCTTATGGCTATGACTTAGTTCTTCACTTATTCTTTGATTAATTGGTATCTCAGAAGATTTAGAGAATAGATCAGTACTTTTAGGGGTTTCTGAAATGGAAAGAGACAAAGAATTTGGTGAGGGGTTATTTTAGTAGGGAGAGTAGAAGTGGCCATAAAAGACTCAGAAGGGATGGAGGACTCCATAGATTTTTCAGTAATAGGTATGATTGTGGTAGGGAGGTCGGAGTTTGTAGAAGCCATGGAAAGATAGAGTGAAGGTGCTTTGCGAAGTTCTAATGGAGGACTTATGGTTTGGGGAGAACAGAGGGTTTTTTTATTAAGAATGAATAATTATGAAGAGGGCTAGGGACCGGTTCTAAAACGGTGATTGGGCGTGGAGAAGTGCAACATTTCAAATGGAGATGGAATGATTTGAAATGAAGATACGTGACAGTAGGGTCTGAAAAGGTGAATGACATGGCAGTTGTGTTTTGTACCCTTTTTAAGATATGTATTAAAGAATACACAGTACTACTCACCTTTTGTACAAGAACCAGGTTCTTGACCTGTTATTTGAAAGTATCAATCCTTTTTTATTATCCCTGCAAAACATCTACAACTTCTATCCTCATCATGCGTGTTTACCTGCAATGGTACTGAAGTGACTTAGATATGGCCAGAAAACACTTTTAGCCATTTTTTCCTGAAAGGTGATTTTCATAGCCAAATAATGAGGAATCAGGTTCTCAATTGGGCTTCAAAAGCCCCAACTTTACTCTATTTCTTTCAAAATGTTCCCTACTTAATGCCTTGGTAAAGATATCTGCAATTTGGTCTTCTGTGCTACAGAACTTCATACATATCAACCTTTTCTCCACACTGTCCTTCAGAAAGTGATGCCTCACATCAACAAGCTTGGTCCTTTTGCGTTGAATTGGATTCTTGGCTGTGTTGAGTGCACTGGTGTTATCACATACAAGGGTCACACTCTCAGTGAGTACCCCAAAGTCCTCCAATTGCTTCTTAATCCATAAAAGTTGAGCACAACAGGATGATGCAGCCACATATTCTGCTTCAGCTGTTGAAATAGCCACTGAGTTTTGCTTCATTGTGGCTCAAGAAATGAGACATGAGCTTAAAAAGTGAGCCATTCCAGAAGTGCTTTTCCTATCCACAAGATAACCTGTATAGTCTGCATCAACATATCCAATGAGATTAAAACTATCACCTGAGGGATAATAAAGGACCAGGTCCTGTATTCCTTTAAGATATCTTAAAAATTCTTTTGGTAGCCTTCAAATGAGATTCCTTGGGATTTGATCGAAACCTTGCACATAGCCCCACACTGAAGACAATATCAGGTATGCTGGCAGTGAGGTAGAGAAGAGACCCAATAATGCCTCTATACATGGTTTGATTCATAGGAGGCCCAGTTTCATCCATGTCCAGTCGAGCGACCGTAGTAATGGGTGTGTCTATTACCTTTGTTGACAAATGAATGTACCTTTTAGGGACTATTTTACTTGAAAACCCAAGAAGAAGTTTAGTTCCCCTATCATAGTCATTTCAAACTCCATTCCCATGAGTTTTGCAAATTCTTCACACAGAGAATTAGTTGTTGCCCCAAAAATGATATCATTAACATAGCCTGAACAATGAGCAGGTTCCTTCCCCATTTATTTAGGAACAAGGTGTTGTCAATTTTCCCTCTTTTAAAGCCATTTTCCAAGAGGAACTTTGACAACATTTCATGCCAAGCTCGAGGAGCCTGCTTCAGCCCATGCAATGCTTTATCTAGTTTAAATACATATTCAGGGTGTTCATGACATTCAAACCCTGGAGATTGCTTCACATAGACTTCTTCCTTAAGAAGTCCATTCAGAAATTCTTTTTTGACATTTAGTTGGAACAAGGTGAATTTCATATGAGATGTAAAAACGGTTAGAATTCTAATAGCTTCCATGCTAGAGACCGGGGAAAACGTTTCATCATAATCAACCCTTCCTCCAGATTGTATCCTTGAACAACTAGCATGCCTTTGTTCCTTATGGTATTTCTATATTCATCAAGCTTGTTCCTGAATACCCATCCGGTTCCTATAATGGTTTGATTTGAGGGTCTGGGTATCAGGTGCCATACATTGTTCCTTTCAAACTGATGTAACTTGTCTTACATGGCCGTAATCCAATATGCATCTTCCAAGGCTTCCTTAATATTTTTGGGTTCTATTTGGGAGAGAGGCTGAAAAGGCAAGTGAATTTCTAGATTTTGACCTAGTTTGTACTCTGGAATCTAGAGGGGTAATTCTGTTGTCAAGAGGATGAGATCTTTTATGTCTTCAGTTAGACGTCTGAGGTTCATTGAGAGAGAAAATGGGTACATTCGACTGGTTTTCCTGTGTTCTTCTCTCAGGTGCTAGTGGAGTACCCTGAACTGCATCAACCACTCTTTGTTCAGCTTCAGTGGTTGTAATTGAAGTACCTAGTTCCAGTGAAGATGAGGCAGTATTGTCTTCAATCATATCTTTTACTTGAATCATCATATCTGACTTTCTATTTGTCACGTCAATGACTTCACCCGGGACTATTAAGGGTTCTCCATCTTGATCTTCTTCAGCACTCTTCTCACAAGATCGATAAGACTCATTAAAAATAACATAAACAACTTCCTCAACACATTGAGTTTGCTTATTATATATCTTGTACGTTTTTCTTTGAAAAGAGTAGCCCAAAAATTATTCCTGCATCACTCTTGGCATCGAATTTACCAGGCTGATCCTTTCCATTATTGAGAACATAAAATTTGCACCCAATTGTTCTTAGGTGAGTCAGCTTGGATTTCCTTCCATTAAGCAACTCATATGGGGTTTTGTTCAGAAGGGATCTGATCATGCACCTATTCACCAAGTAGCAGGCAGTGTTGACCGCTTCAGCCCTGAAGTTCTGTGCAATTCCACTATCGATTAGCATTGTTCTTGCCATCTCTTCCAAAGTTCTGTTCTTCCTTTCCACTACTCTATTTTGCTGGGGAGTTCTAGGAGCTGAGAAGTTGTGGATGATGCCTTTTTCATTGCAGAGCTCATCAAATTTGGCATTGTCAAATTTTGCTCCATGATCTAACCTAATGCATGAAACTCTAGACTCCATCTTCACCTGGATTTTCTTCACAAAAAGGCCACAAACACCTCAAAGGTTTCATCTTTAGTTCTAAGAAACAGAGTTTATGTGAATGTGGAGTAGTCATCCACTATCACAAAAATGTATCATTTTCCTCTGCTTTGCACTCTCATAGGACCACATAGGTCCATATGAAAAATCTCTAGTGGATTTGAGGTGCTCACATCCCTTTTAGACTTAAAAGAGGACTTCACAGGTTTTCCTCTAGCACATGCATCACAAATTGTTTGCACCTTCAACTTTGACATGGGCAGACCATGGACCGGGTTATTCTAAATTAGTTTGTGAGAAAAGATTGTGTGCCCCAATCTTCTGTGACACTGTTCAGCATCATCATCGACAGCTTTCAGATAACTCAGATCATCACTTTGTAGGGACTCGAAATCAGCAACATAGATGTTCTTGTATCTCTTGGCCACAAGTACCACTTCACTAGTTACCATATCAGTTGTTGATACCCAATTTTTCCCATATATTTTATATGCAAAATACTTTCAAAATAATATATGCAGGCATATATAAGAATATCCGAAATTCCAATTTTTAAAAGATTTTAAAATAATTTATTACCCTATTTTAACAATATAAAATCAATAATTGTTCCCAAAAAATATCATTTTGTTGATTCAGCCATTGTATTCTCATATTTATACAAAAATATAGCTAAGGTAATTTTTATACATTTTTACAGATTTATTTGGTATTTTAAAAGCTAAATTGCATATAATTGCAATTTTAGCCTATTTTAGGATTAATATCATTTCTATAATTATAAAATCGGTTCTAGAATTTTTTAATAAATATTTGTATATTATTTATTGGTCTGGGACTTTTAATTTGTTTTTAAAATTATTTCACTATTTTTTATAAATAAAAAGGGTAAAATTGGTTATTTAACATCTAGCCTCATTTTATTTCAATTACAACCTCTTTAACATTTAAATTTTAACCCTTAAATTGACCCAATCTCAACTCCAACTAGACCGGCCCAATTTTTAATCTGACCCAACCCATAACCCAATTCAAACAACCCTACCCGGTTCCCACCTACCCTTTTAGATCTAGGTTGTTGATCATACAGATCAACAACCATGATTCCCCCTTACCATTTTAACCTCAAACGACCTACCCTAATTCCCCATTTCACCCAATCCGTCGCCTCTGAATACCCTCCCTCTCTCAAACTCTCTCGAATATTCTTGAAACCTTAATCACCTTCTACCATTTTTCGAACGTCTAATTCACCGGAATCCATGGCCTCTCAGGCCATGGATGATCTATGCTCATCTCCTATTGCTCCTCTATGCCTGATACTTGAAGGTTCGAGGCCAGACCTCAAAGGTCTTCACTCATACCTCGGGCGACTCGAGGTTTCCGGCCATCTCGGCCTGGTTACGGCATATCCTAGCCTCCTGAGTCTGATTCCGACATTATCCGACTTAGATCGGACCTTTTCCAAGCCTTTCTCATTCTAGGGTTCATTTGAAACCCTAGTTATTCGAGGTTTTCTCCGATTCACTTTAAATCTGTTTTGTATCTATGCTACACTTGGGGTTTTCAAACGATTTCCCTAATCTTTTCTTTTGAAAATCACTTTCAAAAACCCTTCTTTTCGGATTTAGGGTTTTTGGAAAGTATTTAAGCATTTTATGATTTTTCGCCTCTATTATTCGTGTTGTTTCTCTTACTATGTTCCCTATATCGTGTTCTAACTTGCTTTCTACTATGTTCCTGTGTGTTCTTTTGTCGGGCTTTATACTCCGTTCTTGTATATTCTTCTACTGTGTTTTCTATGCCATGTTCTCGCATGCCTTTTCACCATGATTCTGCAATCTTCTTCCTTTATGATTTGATGTGTTTCTCCCACTGTTCTTGCTATTTTTTACTGTGTCTAAAGTTTTCTCCTAAAAGACCTGTTTAAGCATGTGTTACTTCTAATGTTCCCTCTACTATTAGTGTTCTCTCATTATGCTTCGAATTAGCTTCTTCACTCTGTTTGCTTGATCTTTCTATTTATTTGCATGTTTTCTCATGAGTTTCTGAAAAGAAATCCCTAAGCCTATTGCCTCATTGTCTCTGTATTTGATTCAATTTGAAACCCTAGTATTTTGGGGTTTTCTTTAGTAATCTGGATTTTTGTGTTCAAATTAGGGTTTAACTTTGGGACCCTGGACTCTTAGACTCATTGAGAGTCCGCAATTGAATGTGTATCCCTTCTTGCTTATGATTCTGAATCTTTCAACGTTTGACTATCTTTTCTAAGTAACGTGATGACTATTTGTTTGATTTGTCTGCTTTATATATGAGAATTTCTTCTTTCAAAAGTGGTGTCTGCCAACTACTAATTGATTCTGAATTCCTTTAATAGTGTTTAGTTGATTGTTACTGATTTCCTTTAAATTAAACACTTCTTTACCCCTCTCTGACTAGGTTCATTCGAGTAAAAGCCTATAAATTTGATTTCATTGGCTGTTTGATTGATTCCCTTTCCTTATTTCACACAAATAGTGTGCCATTAGGTTGTTTCCTTAAATAAACCCCTATGTATTTACCCCTCTTGTACTGCTTTGAAAAGTGTTTGATTAACTTCTTTCCTTAATTAGTTCTACCCGTTTGAAATCAGAATCCCTTAATTAAAGGGAAACCTTGTGTAATTGTTTTTCAAACTATTCTCTTACCTATTTCTGCTTGCTTTCTACACTATAAATACTTGACTTTCTTTAACACAACACACATGATTGAGCACACTAAAAACCATAATTACAATTCTCTTCTGAACTTATACTTAGAGTATTCTTGCTTCTTGTCTGCACTTTGGCTTTTACAAGACTATTGCTTCTCTTTACTTATCTCTTTGAAACTGGTATGTCCTAAATTAATTTTCAGCATCACCCCAATGTATTTATTTATAGTCTTCGTATCCCTGAAAGCTTTCTATTCCCTGTAAAGTTTAAACATCTGACTTGAAGCGCCTATATGCTATTGTCTACCTCTTTTCCTTACGAACAATTATTCCCTACCCCATTACCCCTATGTGTTTGTGAGTGGACTTACGGCATGGCAACAAGAATTGTTATCCATGACCTAAGTTTTGACCCCCTAACCTCTAAGTAGGCTGGAAGGTGTGCCAGTACGTCTCATTGTTGGGTGTGCCCATTTGCCTGCTCTTTCCCTCTATCGTATTTCTAGTATGAATCACCACACCCCATTCCCATATGTGTGCTGAGTTAAGGTATAGCCTGGCAACATCCAAATTGTTGTCCAAGGCTAAACCTGACCTTCAACAGGTCCTAACTCCCCAATTCTAAAGCTGACAGGCTGGTCAGGGGTGTGCCAACACCCCAATTGTTGGGCATGACCACCAACCTACCATGGCCTTCCCTAATTCCCCTCTACTGCACTTACACTTATTCCTAGCCTCTAAGTTCTGCCACCCTCCTAATAGCCTTGCCTTGGGACCTTGAGCTCCCTCTGAACTTTGACATTTGAGGGCTGGCCCTTCCACACTGCACTTTGATCCTGTAATGATATTTGGGGTGTAAGCACTGCCTGGAGCTCTTGAAGCTCCTTGGAACTTTGACATATCCCAAATAATAGAACGACTTTGGAAATCTGATCTTTGGAAGTTGGTTTATTTCATGTATCAGACTAGGAGTCTGAATTAGGCTCTCTTTGGTTGGAATTTTAATTTCTGATGTAAATTTACTATTTTCGAGATTCATTCAAGTTGTAATAATTTGTAATAACTGTGGGGTGTATAGTAAAATGGGAGGAGGATCTATCATGTTATGCATATGGGGTTGATATCATGCTTTAGGTTTATTTCTGCAATTATAACATCTTCTCTTATATATCTGCATATAGATATCAGGCCTATAAGTTGATTTATTACTGCATATAGAAATCATGCCCATAAGTTTATTCACATCTGCATATAGAAATCATGCCTATAAGTTGATTCATTATTGTATATAGAAATCATTCCTATAAGTTGATTCATTACTGCATATAGAAATCGTGCTCATAAGTTTAATCATCTTCACATAGAAATCTTGCCTAAAAGCTATTCATTTGCATTAGGAATCATGTCTATAAGTGTTTGCACTTTTGCATATACACACTAGGCAAACAGTCTATAGGTTAAAAATAACAAATGCACTCTAGATACCATGCCTATAGGATTCTTGTACTTTTAATACCTGCAGAATTTGTTTAACTGAATCTGATTCGTCTGAAGCCTAAAATCAGTAATAAATGTCGTTTAATACCTGCAGAATTTGTTTGCTTCTCAAATCAGTAACCCTTCTTTAAAATCAGTATACCTTCTGCAAATGTTAAATACCACGATTGCAGGTCTAATTAGGCAAACTTGTAGGTAATTAATCAACTATGCCAATCATTAATCATTACAACCAGCAGGCAGGTCTAATTCGGACTTCTTATCTAAAAATATTTGCTAAATCCGCCACCCTTCCTACGCTAAGTTTATTTAATTCAGACCAAACCAGTACATGTAAGTCATGCTAATTGATTTGCTGATTTGAATGTGGAGGCTTACCTGAGCCCTAACTGTTATTTATTTCCCCTTTAAGTGTTATTTGTTATTGCTTGTTGCCTAGATTTTTATCCTTTCCTAAACTTCTGAAAAGCCCCAATTCCCTTCCCTTTAGGATTAGTGGTCCCAAATGCCTCCGGGACTAATAGTATTGGGATGGGTAATAGCATGCAACAAGCAACGATACTATTCCGCGCTTTAATACCTTAACGGGATGGGAACGGGTAGATATGGATATGATGACCGGTGCGATAATATCACCTGAGACCCCTCTTCTGAGGAGTGATTGCTGGATATTGCATTGATATGATCAACATAAATCATAAACCTAGGACTCCCTCCCCTTATTTGTTTTTATTTATTTTTTTCCGTAATTGCTTAAATCCTCTTCTTTATAAATTTCTGCCTTCTTTAAAAGTTTCAACTTATTTGCAATGATGTCCCTTTACTTGAGACCTTTATTGATTACTTGGTTATATGAACTCACAATTGAAACATGGCCGGGAACCATACTAGTGGATCTTGAGGGGTGCCTAACACCTTCCCCTCGAGATAATTTCTAGCCCTTACCCAAACTCTAGTTCTTCAACTCAAACCCTTCTTAGTGTCCTAATGCACTTAATCATTAGGTGGCAACTCTTCAATCCAAAAACCCAAATTCCCAACGGGAATAGAGTTGTCCGTCCAAATGTCGCAAACCCGATTTCTCCTTTTAAAGGAGGAAAAAGGGGGCCTCGACAACATGGCGACTCTGCTGGGGATTTCTTAAGGCTTTTACCATTTCATGTTATTTTAGACTTTATTGCTTTTTTATTGCCTTTATTTAATGTCTTTATCTCTTCTTCTATGAAACTGGCTTGGCTCTTTGATTCTTTTCTTTAACGCTTTGTTTTACCGTTTTCCTCCAATATTGTTGTAATTATGAGCAATTATTGTAATCATTACTTTATGAACATGCAAATACATGACAATTTGTTTCATTCTTGTAATTACATCTTTAACATCATATTCCACTCGTGCTAAAGAAATACCATTGGAATGCTGATATTGAGTGGTTGCACCCTTCCGATAATATTACCCCCTAAATTTGGCAAAGGCATATTTACGATAAAACCAGTCGATCAGCGGTGCAGTCGACGGTTCCGTGCCTTTCCCTCTTGAGTTGTCCGCTCAAGGGTACCCGTCTAACACCCCATAGAAACCTTACTATGTTCAATTGTGCATGCATCACTGTCAAACCTAGACGAGTCAGTTAAGCTGTCCGCATAATGACTCTTTAAGATAGCCTTGTCCAAAGTCCACTGGGTTTCCTTGAAACCTAAACGGACACCACCATATTCTGTGCATTTATTTGGAGAGCTAAATGCCATTTATGCTAATTATTGGTTTAAATAGTCGAGTCCGGCGGGGTAAGGGTATAATACTTTGTTTTGTAGAAATGAGGCACGAAGTCCCCAGATTCGGCATGGTAACCCACATTCACCCAAGGTTGCTAAGCTGGTGGGAGGACCTTCACTCCAGCGATTAGGCTCTCGTCCGTAAATACTTGGGAAATTTACCTTCTCTTTTAGAGATCCAACCCGACAACAAAATCATAGAGGCTGCAACTTTATTCTGGGATGGCAGCAGATCTGTTTTTCGCTTCGCGGACCTGGAAATGACACCTTTGCTCGAGCAGATAGGAGGGTTAGCTGGTATTCCTTGGGAGACTCTGGGTTTGCTTATGCCATAAAATTGCAAGGGTAGGGGTTCCCTCAAAATGATGGGACTAAAGAAGAACCCAGACTTGACTTGTTTGAAGGACTCTTACATTCCTTTCGACTATCTGTATGAAAGGTATGACCATAGTATGTCTTACCGCACTTACCTAGATGAATTCTCCCTCACCTCATTGGGGCATATCCACAGAAGAGTCTACGTCTTCATATTATGCTTTTTGGGGATGACAGTATTTCCCATGAAGAAGGCTAGGATCTATATCAAACTGGCCATGGTTACCAAGACTCAAATGGAAGGGATTGGCGGGCAGCCTTTCAGCATAGTACCAATGATTGTCACGTAGATATACTGAACCCTAGAAAAATGTCAGCAAGGGGCCAATCACTTTGAGGGTTATAATTTACTACTCTAACTTTGGATCATGGAGAACCTCCAAAAGGGTGAATATCGGCAAAAGATCCTACGTACGGACTGGGATGATCATGTCGCCTTCCATCAGCCAAGGTGAATGAACTATATGCCTAGCATGTTCACTCAACTAGAAGATTCTAAAGGATGGGTAGAGCTGTTTGAAAATATGAAAGAAGACCAAGTGCAGTGGATGTTCGAATGGTTCCCTACTGAAGAGTTCATTGTCCGATCTCGGGATGCACCATTTCTTATTTGGTCTGATAGGAACTTATCCTTATGTCCCTCTCCGAGTCATGAGACAGGAAGGAAGGAAGCAGGATATACCAAGGGTCAACAAAATGGGTCATTTCAGGGCCGATTTTCAGGATGACGATTGCCCTCATGTGTGCCAAGCTCAGCACATGTGGCACTGCAGAATCATATTGGGGAGAGATTCTATTGAGCCAGATAGATATCATGCCATTTGTTCGCCATACTACTCAGTGTGGCTGGAGGATAATCATGATGGTTTGGGACGATCAAGGTTTGGTCAAGGTCACAAGGTCATCGATGAAAAGGCTGAGGAGCAGGCTAAGTACAACCAATTATGTAAGAGGATTTGGTAGTACGAGAGTGAGCATTGGGAAATTCAAGAAGCCCACCAAACGTTGATCGAGGAATGGAAAGATATGTCTGTCAGTGCCAACAAGTTACTAGGGTATTTGGAGCTGGGTTTGGTAGAATTGGAAAGGAAGTTCATCCAAAGGATTGAAAACTGTCAGAATGTTGAGGGAAGCGAATGAGGTCATTTGGCTAGAGCTTACTTGATGCTGGGAATACGTGAGCTGGTGAAGCTGTTCGATGGAGCTAAAGATGCTGAGTTTGGGGAAGTTCCTTCTGGGACCAAATAGTTAGGAGTCTTTCTTTTGCTTTAATGTAATAAGGCCCACAACTATTAGTGACATTTTATTTTTCTGCTATTTTCAGTGTCATTTTGGGATTCGCCTTATTTTTATCAATAAAATGAGCCATTTAGCATTATAAGCTCTCCAAATCAACTTGTTGCTAGGCCTACCTCGGGCACAATAAGGCTCCCAATTTAGGACATGATTCATACTCTTGCACTACGTGTTTAAATATCTCAACATTTTCTACTCATAATCTTTACTAACTTATTACCTCTTTTGTTTTTTGCTTTTTTTTTATTCCCCTTCCCCAAAGGTTAGTCCGTTGCACTCTGGCATCATCATACTCTATGAGATCCAAGGGCCCTCCACCTCCTCCTCTTTCGAGTCCTATCAGAAACAAGAACAAAGCAAAATTGGAAGACTTGAGCAACATCAAGAATGAGAGTTCGGTTGAAAGGGTAGAGACTTCTCAGGGTATTCAGGTTTCCAAGGAAAGTGCCTCCAAACTTGAGCAGAAGTTGTTGAAATTTCAGGAAGAACTGGACCAAGTACGGAATTTGGCCAGCTTGTCATTTTCCCTCACTACCCCAGATGTCAACTACACTCAAAACCCCGCACCTCCACAAAACATCCCGAAACCACAAAATTAACCCGCTCCCCATCACTATTGCAACACATGTCACACTTCAAGTAACACCCCATTACTCATCCCTGAACCACTAAACTCTACAAATGACCATTCTTACCCTCATCACAACAACCCCATTTATGTGGAAACCGTGCAACATCCTACTCGCCCATTTCAAACACACCTGAGTCTGATGACAAAGACTCTCTTATCAAGAGCCTGGCCACAGAACTCAAAAAGCTGACTAGTCGAGTCCAGGGAGTTGAAGGAAACAAAGGTATCGAGGGGCTGAATTATGAAGACCTTTGCATCCAGCCAGATGTTGAACTTCTGGAATGGTACAAACCTCCCAAGTTCGAAATGTTCGATGGCACCGGGGATCCCAGAGTCCATTTGAGGATATATTGCGATAAGTTTGTCGGAGTCAAAAGAGATGAAAAGATCCGCATGAAGCTCTTTATGAGAAGTCTGAAAGGGGATGCTCTATCTTGGTACATTAGCCAAGACCCCAAGAAGTGGACAAATTGGGTAGGTATGGCATCAAATTTCATGGACTGGTTCAGATTCAATACAGAGAATGTGCCGGATGTATTCTACATCAAGAATTTGAAGAAGAAACCCATGGAAACATTCCGCGAGTATTCTACTCGTTGGAGATCTAAAGCTGCTAAGGTCAAGCCAGCCTTAGAAGAAGAACAGATGAACAGGTTTTTTGTTCGAGCTCAGGACCTACAGTACTATGAGAGGGTGATGTTGATCGAAGGCCAAAAATTTTCCGACATCATCAAACTAGTGGAGAGGATCGAGGAAGGTATCAAAAGTGGTATGGTCACTAACTTTGAAGCATTGCAGGCTACCAACAAGGCCCTACAGTCTGGTGGCGCTTCCAAGAAAAGGTATGTGAGTGCCGTAATGGTTGCACAAAGGACAAAATCCCCAGTCAAATACCAAACCTACCCATCACCTCCACTCGCATATCAACATATCCCAAATTACCAAACACCATCGCCTTCCTAACAAGCTCCACCACATACTTACCAATCAACTTAACCTCCTGCATACCAGCTTACATCACCCAAATACTCCAAACCAGCACACATATACCAAGCCTACAATACCCTGCAAGCTCACTATCAGTCATCTCACCAAAATTTCCCTAGACCCCAGCCAAACTTTGACCGCAGACCTCCCAAATAGTACACCGCCATTGCCGAAGTAATCAACCAGCTGTATGAAAGGCTTAAAGTCGTTGGTTACATCACCCATATCCCTGTCATAACTTCAGAAAATCCTTCCCAATAGGTCAACCCGAACAAAACCTGTACATACCATTCCGACATGAATGGTCATATAATTGTTGAGTGCCGCTCCCTGAAGGACAAGATTCATGCCTTGATTGACAACAAGATCATTGTTGCAAAGGAGCCTGCTTCGAACATCCGCAAAAACCCTCTGCCTAACCACAAAGGAGGAGGCGTTCATATGATAGAGATAGAAGATGATTGAGACCCCAAAGGATCAATTAGATTGATCACTGAAGGTGACGAGCCAAAGAAACCGACAGACACACTTAATCTGATTGTAGTCCAGATCTAGACTTCTGGAAATGCTGAGGTGAACATGTCCATACCACTTGATCTTGAAGCACCATCTTCCGCAAAGATGCCACAACCAATCGAGGTTGAGTTTTGGTCCCCAAAGGCACCTGCACCATTTGAAGGTTCTGTGTTACCTCCTAAAGCGAGGGTACCCATCCCGGTGGAAATTTCAGGCATAGCACCATTCCATACGAAGACCGTCCCCTGGGACTACACCGCCGAGGCAAGGAAAAAAAAGGAAAAGCCAAAACTGGAGAAGCAGTTACGGCACAAGGTATGATAAGAACTGGCAGAGTTTATACTCCGAAGCATTTAGCCGAATCAAGTAAGCAGGCCTCTGGACGGCCTATTGAAACTGGGCTCGATGATATCTGGAGGAAGATACAAGCAAAAGAGTACTCAGTCATTGATCAACTGAATAAAACACCATCACAAATCTCCATCCTAGCTCTGCTGTAAAGCTCCGATGCGCATAGGAATGCCTTGTTGAAAATACTGAGTGAGGCATATGTAACCAACAACATAACCGGAGGAGAAATGGCGAACATTGTAGGGCAGATATTGAAGTCACAAAATCACTTTCCACGAAGATGAGCTACCACCAGAAAGGCTGAGCCACAATAAGGCGTTGCACATCACTGTGCAATGCGAGGATTATTTCATCGCCAGGATTTTGATTGACGGAGGATCCAACCTCAACATTTGTCCCTTGGTGACTCTCAGAACATTAGGAAAGAGCCTGCTTGAGATCAAGGTTAGGGCCATCAACGTCAAAGATTTTGATGGTTCCTAAAGGTCCACTATTGGGGAAATCAATTTGTGTCTGCAAATGGGACCGACTTGGTTTGACGTTGATTTTCAAGTAATAGACGTCCCAGTATCTTACAACTTGCTATTGGGGCGACCTTGGATTCATGTCGCTGGAGCTGTAGAATCAACCCTGCACCAGACAGTGAAGTTTGAGTGGAATCACCAAGAGATGATTATTCATGGTAATGGTAGCAATCCCATATACAGCCGTCAGACCATCCCAGCAATCGGAAGAAGAAGAAAGATAGGCGAGAAACCTTTCACCACATCGAACGAGTCAACGCCGTTGATAAGGACAAGTGGTGGGATAACAAAATTGAAAGTATACTGAATTGGTGTGGATACGAACCTGGCAAGGTATCCGGCAAGAACCTCCAGGGAATCATTGAACCTATCAAGCTGAAGAAGCATGGTACCACTTTTGCTTTGGGATACGAGTACACCTGGAAGGAATTCAAAGAATGGTCGCCACTCTGGCACGGTCCTTACTATCCATTGGAGCATCCTATACCCCATATAGAGTAGACTTTTCAGCCAGCCGATGTCGTATATGGGTCGAAAGAAGAGGAAGCATTAGCAGCAATGAGGAACTTGTTCCTGGAGGATGATAATATGGACTATTGTGTCATTTTCGAGGAGGAGGGGGAGGAAGGCCCTTCCATACAAGCCGTGAGCTGAGGAGCACGCCTCAATAATTGGTCTATCAGAACTACCAGGGCCCGGAGAGCTTTGGGGTACCAAGGCTGAACAAAGCACCATGCATTACCTTTTACTTTTTTGCTAGTTGATTTCCTTTCCGCATTTTTAATTCAGAAAATAAGAGCTCCAATGTTCAAAACAATTATGAAATTTATCAAAAGCATTTTAGTTTCTTATGAATCTTGCTCTTATTATTTTCTCTATCATTTACTTTATTTTACACAGCATTACTATTACTTATCTTGATGAACCGACGGTTGTGACTTGCGATGAGGCAATGCAACAAACGGATATAGAATCAGAAGAGGATGATATACTAGAAGTGGTCGTTAAAGAGGTTGAGGACTTTGAGAATAGGCCTAAGTCTAACTTGGACGAAACTAAGGTTATCAACATGGGGGATACAGAGAATGTCAAGGAAACACGCATCCGTGTTCATCTGTCACCATCGGAAAATAAAGAGTACATGGAATTTCTAAGAATGAATATGAGGACATATTCGCCTGGTCGTATGATGATATGACTGGTCTCAGTACATCTATTGTAGCTCACAAATTGCCAACAGATCTGATATGTCCGTCGATAAAGTAGAAGCTAAAAAAATTCAAACCTGACATGGGTTTGAAAATCAAAGAAGAAGTTACCAAGCAAGTCAAAGCCAAGGTTCTTAGGGTAGTGGAGTACCCAACATAGTTAGCCAACATTGTGCCAGTGCCAAAGAAGGATGGGAAGGTCAGAGTCTGCGTTGACTACCAGGACCTCAACAGGGCCAGTCCGAAAGATGACTTCCCCTTGCCAAACATACACAATCTGATTGAGAACTGCGCCAAGCACGAGCTGCAGTCATTTGTTGATTGTTTTGCTGGATATCATCAGATATGGATGGATGAGGAAGATGCTGAGAAAAAGGCTTTTATTACGCTATGAGGGATGTATTGTTAGAAGATGATGTTGTTTGGGTTAAAGAATGTTGGGGTCACCTACATGAGGGCCATGACTACTATTTTCCATGACATGATACCCAAAGAGATCGAGGTATATGTAGATGACGTCATCATCAAATCCAAGAGAGTCGCCGATCACATGGAAGATCTGAGAAAATTCTTCAACAAACTGAGGAGGTACAATCTGAAACTGAATCTCGCCAAGTGCGCATTTGGGGTTCCTGCTGGAAAGTTGCTTGGGTTCATCATAAGTCGTAGAGGAATAGAGATGTATCCATCAAAGTTTAAGTCCATTCAAGAATTTCCACCGCCAAAGAACAAGAAAGAGGTCATGAGTTTCTTGGGGAGACTCAACTACATTAGCCGGTTCATAGCTCAATCCACTGTCATTTGTGAGCCCATCTTTAAGATGTTGAAGAAAGATTCCGCTACCAAATGGACTGATGATTTTCAGAAAGCCTTCGATAGAATCAAGGAATACCTATCAACATCGACAGTTCTGGTTCCACCCGAACCGGGTAGACCGCTATTACTCTACCTTGCAGTATTGTATGGGGCATTCAGTTGTGTTTTGGGACAAAATGATGAAGCAGGGAGAAAAGAGCAAGCCATATACTCTCTCAACAAGAAGTTCACCCCGTATGAGGCCCAGTATTCTCTGCTAGAATGCACCTGTTGTTCTTTGACTTGGGTAGCTTAGAAGTTGAGGCATTATTTCTATGCCTATACTACTTATCTCATATCGAGAATGGATCCGCTAAAGTATATTTTCCAAAAGCCCATTCCCATGGGCAAGCTAGACAAATGGCAAATCTTGCTGAGTGAATTTGATATTATCTACGTAACCTAGAAAATAATTAAATGACAAGCACTGGCAGACCATCTTGTCAAAAATCCCGTGGACGGAGAATACGAGCCTCTAAAGACATATTTTCTTGATGAAGAGGTCTCTTTCATAGGAGAAGATACCGCAGAATCCTATGATGGCAGGAGAATGTTCTTCGACGGAGCAGCAAACTTCAAGGTAGTTGGCATAGGAGCAGTTCTAGTATTAGAAACAGGTCAGCATTATCCGGTGTCTGCCAAGCTCAGGTTCCCTTGCACCAACAACATGGCCGAGTATGAGCCTGCATCTTAAGGCTCAAGCTAGCCATTGATATGAACATTCAGGAGTTACTAGTGATCGGGGATTCAGAATTGCTTATACATCATGTCCGAGAAGAATGGGCGACCAAGAACTAAAAGATACTCCCGTATTTGCATCATGTACAGGAGTTGAGGAAGAGGTTCACAAAGACAGAATTCCGGCATGTCCCTAGAGTCTAGAATGAGTTCGCTGACGCATTGGCACTCTATCATCCATGATTCAACATCCAGCTAAGAACTTCATTGATCCTATCCCGGTAAAAATCCATGATCAACCAGCCTACTATGCTCATGTCGCGGAAGAAGCCGATGGAAAACCATGTTTTCATGACATCAAGAAATATTTGGCAACATGGGAATACCTAGAACTTGCAAACGCTACTCAGAAGCGCACACTGCGGAGGTTATCCAATCACTTCTTTCACAGTGGAGGAATCATGTATAGGAGGACTCTCGATATGGGATTACTAAGGTATGTCGAAGCGATGGAAGCATCCAGGTTGTTAGAAGAGGTTCATTTAGGGACCTGTGGTCCACATATGAACGGTTTTGTCTTAGCAAAGAAAATACTCCGAGCAGAATATATTTGGATGACCATGGAAACGGACTGCATCCAATACGTCCGAAAATGCCATCGCTGTCAGATACACGCAGACATGATAAAGGTGCCCCCAAATGAGCTTACTGCAACAAACTCGCCATGGTCGTTTGCCGCTTGGGGAATGGATGTTATCGGACCTATCGAGCCTGCCACATCAAACTAGCATAGATTCATTCTAGTGGCCATTGATTATTTCACCAAATGGGTTGAAGCAGCATCATATAAGGTAGTGACCAAGAAGGTTGTGGCAGATTTTGTCCGCGACCGTATCATTTTCCGGTTCGGCATCTCAGAGCCAACCATTACTAATAATGGTTCCAATATCAACAATGACCTGATGAAAGCAATGTGTGAAACATTCAAAATCAAACACAAGAATTCTACAGCCTACAGAGCTCATGTGAATGGAGGTGTACAAGCAGCCAACAAAAACATCAAGAAGATACTAAGGAAAATGATAGAAAAGCATAAGGAGTGGCATGAGAAGTTATCATTTTCCTTATTGGGATACGGTACCACAGTTCGCACATCAACCGGGGCAACTCCCTATATGCTAGTTTATGGTACAGAGGCAGTCATTCCCTAGGTAGAAATTCCCTCCTTGAGGATCATACAAGAAGCAGAACTTGACAACGCAGAATGGGTAAAATCCCGCTATGAGCAGCTAGCTCTAATAGATGGGAAGAGAATGAATGCAGTATTCCATGGTCAATTGTATCAGAACAGAATGTCCAGAGCCTTCAACAAAAGAGTCAAGCCAAGACGGTTTATACCAGGGCAACTGGTGTTGAAGAAAATATTCCCATATCAAGAAGAAGCCAAGGGGAAATTCTCTCCCAACTGGCAAGGTCCATATATGGATCACTAGGTTCTGATAGGAGGAACCCTCATACTTGCAGAAATGGATGGAGAAGTTTGGCCAAAGCCAATTAATTCAAATGCAGTTAAGCGTTACTATGTGTAATCTTTATGCTTTCCTATATGATGTAATTCGAACTACGTCTGACCTGACTCCCGCTTAAGAGGGGATACGTAGCCAGCCTTATGGGTTCAGTCACAATTCAATAAAATTTTCATTTCCCCCGCTATTGGAAACTGGGGCAGAATTTTGAGGAGGACCCTCAAAATTCTGAAGTTGATCTTCAGCAATTCGCCAACACGTAGCCGTTAGAAGCACCAACCCAGTAAACTGGGGCAGAATTTTGAGGACGACCCTCAAAATTCAGGAGCGAGAGAGGTTGTAAGGTCTTGAACCGCGTAGCAGTCGCCGGTTCATCTAAAGAAAACTATTTTTTATGTATGTATTTACGTTACACTTTTACGAAATCATGCATGACTACTATCAAAATTGCTTTGTTTAGCGATGCTACCCCAATAAAAACAAGAGCCGAGCAGGACAAGCAAGGTCCACGGGGAGACGGACTAACCTTCCCCCCTTTACAGAACTAACAATTTTTATTTGAATATAGGTACATAAGACATAAAATCACCAGATACAACTACACACTCACACTTCTGCAGGAACATAACTCTCAGAGTCATCACCTATTTTCACAACATCCCCAGCAGCCACAACATCGCAATCGGCTATCGGCTATCAGCTAAGAGATTTTACCATTACTTGCCTTCTGCATTTCTCTGCATTGCATAAGGCTACCATTCTACCTTACGAGACTAAGCACTATCTCCATCTGCATTTCTCTGCATTGCATAAGGCTACCATTCTGCCTTCCGAGACTAAGCACTGTCTCCATCTACATTTCTCTGCATTGAATAAGGCTACCATTCTGCCTTTCGAGGTTAAGCTCTACCTCCATCTGCATTTTTGTGCATTGCATAAGGCTACCATTCTGCCTTCCGAGGTTAAGCTCTATCTCCATCTGCATTTTTCTGCATTGCATAAGGATACCATTCTGCCTTCTGAGGTTAAGCTCTACCTCTATTTGCATTTCTCTGCATTGCATAAGGCTACCATTCTGCCATCCGAGGCTAAGCTCTACCTCTGTAATCGCATCGGCTAAAATATCGCCATTTTTTATATTTACACTTTACATCAGCCGAAAGATCGCCAATTATATCTTACACTTACCATTGGCTGAAATATCTCTATTTTTATATTTACACCTTACATCGGTTGAAACATCGCCACTTTATTTAAATCTTGCAGCGGCTGAAACATCGCCACTTTATTTAAATCTTACACGGTTGAAATATCATCATTTCATTTAAATCTAGCATTGGCTGAAATATCCCCACTTTTCTCTCTCGCATGGCTGAAATATCGCTATCTTTATTTTAAATCTCGCATCGGCTGAAATATCACCACATTTCTTTTACGTCTTGCATAGGCTGAAAGATCGCCACCTTCTACATTTTCATGGGCTGAAACATCGCCAAATTGTCCAAAGGCGTCATTGTTCGGAGGCACCATTTTCATAGCCTGAGAACACGATGCCATGGCCTGAGGACCCCATTTTTATCTTATGCATATCATTATTCAAAGGCATCATGGTTCGGAGGCACCATTCTCATAGCCCGAGAACATCATTTCATAGCCTGCAAATCCTTTATTATACATTTCATGGCCCAGGGCATCATGGTCTGAGGACGTCATCCTAATCGTCCAAAGACAAGCATTCATGGTCCAATGGGAACTCGCATCACGTTTAACTTTACGCATAATATATGTTTGCATTTCTCACTTGTAGGTACACCGGATATCAATGGCCGCCTCAGCAGGAGCGATCTCGCTCCAGTTCCCGCAACCTACTAGACTCTGACCATCTTTCCCAACCTGAACAACGCGTCCGTCTTTCGAAAAACCCTATCGGCATGTTCCGCCGGCGCATCCTAAACTACATACGACATGATTCCGATAAAACCAAGGATATGTAGGTTGCTCAGAAACCAAAGCTCAGTCAAAAAATTTCAATCGTTCCCTTCGGTCAAAATTGACCATCATATCTTTGCCTGACAACTCTTTCATCCATCCCGGGTAAAGATGGACAATTGTTGATACCCAATTTTTCCCATATATTTTATATGCGAAATACTTTCAAAATAATATATGCAAGAATATATAAGCATGTCCGAATATTTTATTATTTGTTCCAATTTTTACAAGATTTTTTAAACAATTTATTACCCTATTTTAACAGTATAAAATTAATAATCATTCCCAAAAATTATCATTTCATTGATTCAGCCATTGTATTCTCATATTTATACCAAAATATAGCTAAGGTAATTTTTATACATTTTTACAGATTTATTTGGTATTTTAAAAGCTAAATTGAATATAATTGCAATTTTAGCCTATTTTAGGATTAATAGCATTTCTATAATTATAAATCGGTTCCAACATTATTTAATAAATATTTGTATATTATTTATTGGTCCAGTGCTTTTAATTTGTTTTTAAAATCATTTCACTATTTTTTATAAATAAAAAGGGGAAAACCGATTATTTAACATCTAGCCTCATTTTATTTCAATTACAGCCCCTTTTACATTTCAATTTAAACCCTTAAATTGACCCAATCTCAACCCCAGCCAGACCGGCCCAATTTTTTAATCTGACCCAACCCATAACCCAATTCAAACTACCCTACCCGGTTCCCACCAACCCTTTTAGATCTAGGCCGTTGATCATACAGATCAACGGTCATGATTCCCCCTTACCATTTTAACCTCAAACGACCTACCCTAATTTCCCATTTCACCCAATCTGCCACCTCTGAATACCCTCCCCCTCTCAAACTCTCTCGAATGTTCTTGAAACCCTAATCACCTTCTAACATTTTCAACCTCTAATTCACCGGAATCCATGGCCTCTCAGGCCATGGATGATCTATGCTCATCTCCTATTTCTCCCATGTGCCTGATACTTGAAGGTTCGAGGCCAGACCTCAAAGGTTTTCACTCAGACCTCCGTCGACTCGAGGTTTCCTGCCTCTCCGACCTGGTTCCGGCATATCCTAGCCTCCTGAGTCTTATTCTGACATTATCTGACTTAGATCGGACCTTTTCCAAGCCTTTCTCATTATAGGTTTCATCTGAGACCCTAGCTGTTCGAGGTTTTCTCCGATTCTCTTTAGATCTGTTGTGTATATCTGCTACACTTGGGTTTTTCAAATGATTTCCCTAATTTTTTCTTTTGAAAATCACTTTCATAAACCCTTCTTTTCCGATTTAGGGTTTTCTAGAAAGTATTTAAGCATTTTATGATTTTTCTTCTCTATTATTCGTGTTGTTTCTCTATGTTCCCTATATCGTGATCTTTCTTGCTTTCTACTGTGTTTTATGTACTTTCTCTACTACGTTCCTGTGTGTTCTTTTGCCGGGCTTTATACTCTGTGCTTGTATATTCTTCTACTGTGTTTTCTATGCCATGTTCTCGCATGCCTTTTCACCATGATTCTGCTATCTTCTTCCTCTATGATTTGATGTGCTTCTCCCATTGTTCTTGCTATTTTTTACTATTTTTAAAGTTTTCTCCTAAAAGACCTGTTCAAGCATGTGTTACTTCTAATGTTCCCTCTACTATTAGAGTTCTCTCATTATGCTTCAAATTAGCTTCTTCACTTTGTTTGGTTTTCTCATGAGTTTCTAAAAAGAAATCCCTAAGCTTATTGCCTCCTCATCTCTGTATTTGATTCGATTTGAACCCCTAGGATTTTGGGGTTTCCTTTGGCAATCTGGATTTTTGTGTTCAACTTAGGGTCCCACTTTGGGACCCTGGACTCTCAGACTCATTGAGAGTCCGCAATTGAATTTGTACCCCTTCTTGCTTATGATTCTGAATCTTTCAAGGTTTGACTATCTTTTCTAAGTAACATGATTGCTCTTTTGTTTGATTTGTCTGCTTTATATATAAGAAGTTCTTCTTTCAAAAGGGGTTTCTTCCAACTACTAATTGATTCTGAATTCCTTTAATAGTGTTTACTTCAGTGTTATTGATTTCCTTTAAATTAAACCCTTCTTTACCCCTTTGCTGACTGGGTTAATTCGAGTAAAAGCCTGTAACTTTGATTTCATTGGCTGTTTGATTGATTCCCTTTCCTTATTTCACACAAACAGTGTACCATTGGGTTGTTGCCTTAAATAAACGCCTATATATTTTGTAAGGCCCCGTGAAATCCCTACTCAAAAACCCGGATCCTGTGGTGCCAAGTTAGGAACATGTGTTAGAAATTAATAAATATGCTTCGCGGCGAGCTTGGGTCATGTACTAGAATATTCCTCCTTAATTGTTCCTATTGCCAGTGTACGAGTTACCCCTATGACTTATTTGTCTAATAATTGATGTCCTCGTAATAATTAACCACATCAGTATTGTTAGAAGTAATCTTCTATTTCTCTTGGCATATAACCTCATGAAAAGCTCCGCTCAGCACATTAATGGATTCCTGAATAACTCAAGTCCGATCTTGCACTCTGTTGTTCCTCATTGCATTAGATCCATTGAGTGTTGTAAGTTCAGACGAGACAAAGATGAAGCTTCATAGTGTGATCACATATATATTTGATAGGTAATTTCATGGTCAGTTTATGATAGCACATCCTAGGGTAATTGTTGAAGGTCATCGAGGGTTTAGTGTGAGTGTTCGCCTAGAGATTTAGAGTTTGGAGGGTGAGAAGGCTATTCTTAATTTTTTCCCCTAAGTATGTATGTGAGCTGATAATAAAGGTAGCATAAGTTTATCCCACCGTAGGCCGCACAAGGAGTATGAAGTGTTCCCATGGTTGTTGCCATATATTCTGTGGATTCCCATGTCTATGTCTAAGAAAGTAAGTAGAGATCAATTGTGTATCATTATGGTGGAAATTATTGAAGGTGAAGATAGTGATAGTTAGCTTATGCGAGATATCTAATTGTTATCCTCGTTAACTAAGTTTAGGGGTCGAAATTGTTCATGTGAATGTATTCT
>MU725642.1:42104-65861 GCA_026770625.1 Nicotiana glauca
CTAAGCAAACTGATGTTGTGTTCCATTTGGTGCAAAGGCACCCCATATCTCCCCTAAATGCTTTATTATTGGAATTCTTCAAGTTGTGCCGAAAAATTTTATGTGTTGTGATTATTTGAGTCATATGCAAACCCTTCTTGGTACATGAAAAGTTTTGTAAGAACTCATGTGATGAGTAATTGGCTTATGATAGTATAGGTTGGTAATGATTAATTTACGTGAGTATAGTGAATCGAAGAGGTTAAAGTATATGGGATTCATTGTAGTAATCAAAACTATGTGCATGAATGTGTCAAGTCATTTAATATGTGCAGGTGTTGAGGAAATGAATTGTATATCAGTTGTAGAGATGATAGGAGTTGTGTAATGGTTCTTGGAAATGTGTTTCGGGGGCTCTCTGACAGGTAGATATGTCCATAATACAAAGGAAACTCTGGCAAAAAATTTTCTAAAAATATGGGAGTTAGTGAAAATTTTGAGAGTCTACATATCATGTTTTTTTTCAAACCAACTGATTTTCATTCGAGGACGAATGATCTTAAGTGGGGGAGGATGTAAGGCCCCGTGAAATCCCTACTCAAAAACCCGGATTCCATGGTGCCAAGTTAGGAACATGTGTTAGAAATTAATGCATTAAAAAGTCAAGAATAAGTTTCCAGAAAAATGCAAGAAATGCGGTCCAGAATGTGGTCGCATAATCGAAATGCGGACCGCATATCTGCCGCAGAGTGAGGCAGAACGTTGGTTAAAATTGAAGTCAGTTATGCGGTCGAAATGTGGTTGCGTAATCAAAATGCAGACCGCATAGTCGTCGCATATTTTTCTTTGAGTTTTGCGAGGGTCAGTTCTGCGGTGCACTTTGCGACCGCAGAGCATGAATGTGGACCGCATTCTTACCGCAGACTGAGTCTGAGTGTTTAGTTTCTGGGGAGCATTTTTGCGGTCCATTATGCGGACCGCATGTTAACTCTGCGATCGCAAATGCGACCGCATACTTGACTCGGGGCTCCAATTTTCTAATTTTTAACCCGACTCCCATATCGATATATCCGGTGTTATAGCTCATTTTGAGCATTCTTCTGAGCACTTCTAGAGAGTGAGAGAGGGTTTCTAGAGAGGAAAAGTCTCCCCATCAAATTACTCCATAATGTATGACAAAATCCTTGAAGAAAATCAAGTGAAGATCCCTAGACCTTCATCTCAAGAGGAAAGACTTCATCACCCCAACTCTTATTTGTTTTATTATCAAATATAAGGGGTCACTAGTGAGGTTATTTATGGGTATAACAATGGATTCCTTGCATGCATATCAAACCTTAGAGTAGTGGGAGGTAGTGAAATAAAGAGGGGTAAAAAATGATATAAATTGCAGTTGTCAATATGCTTGAATCAAGCTAGAGTCTCAATCTCATCTCTAATTCTTGATTTGATTTGTAATTCTTACTCAATAGATCGAAGTGCTAAGAGTTCCGGAAATTGTAAAAGAGTAAGGAAAAGCTTTATTGAGGTATGTATGGCTAACCTTAACCTTTATAAAATCGCCTTGTTTGGTGTTCAAATACTTGGTATGTGATGTCTCTATGAATTAGTTGTGAAGTTAAACTCTTGTGAACAGGCTATGTTTACTTGTGTGAACTATTTGTGAATTCATGTACATATTGTGCCTTATGCGTTGTTGGTTAAGACATTCGATATGATTGTGCAAGTAAATGGCAATAAACTAAGTTGTGATTGTTAATGTGTTATGCGGCAAGAGATAGAGAGGAATCGTAATTGGTGAAATTGAAATAACTGTGATAACATCCCTTGTGGATAGTCGTGGAAAACTATTGTTGTGATCTAAATGGTATAACGGGTTGTTGAAAAAGATGGAAATGGTGTGGATTGTCACCTAAACCTTTTGTGAGTTGTGTTGCTGTTGTTATTGGGAATTATGGTTGTTGTTCTTAAAACTTGTTGTGGTTATCCTTGTGAATTATTATTGTTGTTTTTCTATGTGAATGGTTGTTGTGGTTGTGTTATTTGTGAATTGTGACTTGTTCGGTGGGATCGGGTTGCGCGCCGCAATATGAAGTAATAAGGTGTGGGTTGTGGTGATAAGGGTGGCCGAGGTAANTAACATACCTTTTGCCGGGGGCGCTACATTCGTGTTATGATTGTAGGTGGATCCGCAGCAGGTACTCCAGCACACCGATTGTAGCTCCCCATTCATCTTCCATCAGCTTTTTGGTGAGCCCCACTCCTCTCGGGGCCCTGCGTGGCTCAGGCCGCGTGTGTACGGTGTTTTATTTTGATTTTATGTAAGGTATAGTCGGAGCCTTGTTGCCGGCATTCCTGTATTATTCTTCAGTTATGTTTAGAGGCTCCGTAGACAGGTTGTGGGTAGTGTTGGGTATTGGAAATTAAAATAGAAATATTGATGTTTGGCAATGATGTATATAAGTTTATAACTTGTAATACCCTTAAAGTGGCGAAATGATGTTGCTAATGAACTGAAATGGAAATCATTAATTATATGTTGATAGAATTTGATTAACGAAGTCCATCCCTTATTTAATTATCAGTTGGGTTGGGTAGTATGCATGCAACCTGCCAGGCTTGCTCAGTCGGGTGTACTCGGTTGAGCGTCGGTCGCGTTCCTCGGATTTTGGGGCGTGACATATTTACCCCTCTTGTACTGCTTTGAAAAGTGTTTGATTAACCTCTTTCCTTAATTAATTATGCCCGTTTGAAATTAGAATCCCTTAATTAAAGGGAAACATTGTGTCATTTATTTTCAAACTATTCTGTTACCTATTTTTGCTTGTTTTCTACACTATAAATACATGACTTTCTTTCACAAAACACACACAATTGAGCACACTAAAAACCACAATTACAATTCTCATATGAACTTATACTTAGAGTATTCTTGCTTCTTGTCTGCACTTTGGCTTTTACAAGACTACTACTTCTCTTTACTTGTCTCTTTGAAACTGGTATGTCCTAAATTAATTTTCAGCATCACCCCAATGTGTTTATTTATAGTCTTTGTATCCCTGTCTACTATCTATTCCCTGTAAAGTATAAACATCTGACTTGAAGTGCCTATATGCTACTGTATGCTTTTTTCCTTTTGAACAATTGTTCCCTACCCCATTACCCCTATGTGTTTGTGAGTAGGTACTTAGGGAATGACAACAAGAATTGTTGTCCATGACCTAAGTTTTGACCCCCTAACCTCTAAGTAGGCTGGAAGGTGTGCCAGTACGTCTCATTGCTGGGTTTGCCCATTTGCTTGCTCTTTCCTTGTATCATATTTCTAGTATGAATCCCCACACCCCATTCCCATATGTGTGATGAGTTAAATTATAGCCTGGTAGTATCCAAATTGTTGTCCGGGGCTGAACCTGACCTTCAACAGGTCCTAACTCCCCAATTCTAAAGCTGACAGGCTGATCAGGGGTGTGCCAGCACCCCAATTGCTGGGCATGACCACCAACCTGCCATGGCATTCCCTAATTCACGTCTACTGCACTTACACTTACTCCTAGCCTCTAAGTTCTGCCCCCTCCTATGAGCCTTGCCTTGGGACCTTGAGCTCCCTCTGGACTTGGACATTTGAGGGCTGGCCCTTCCACACTACACTTTGATCCTGTAATGATATTTGGGGTGTAAGCACTGCCTGGAGCTCTTGAAGCTCCTTGGAACTTTGACACATCCCAAATAAGAGAAAGTCTTTGGAAATCTGATCTTCGGAAGTTGGTTTATTTCATGTATCAGACAAGGGGTCTGAATTAGGCTCTCTTTGGTTGGAATTTTAATTTCTGATGTAAATTTACTTTTTTGGGATTTATTCAAGTTGTAATAATTTTTAATAACTTTTGGGTGTATAGTAAAATGGGGGTAGGGTCTCTCATGTTAAGCATATGGGGTAGATATCATGCTTTAGGTTTATTTCTGCAATCGTAACATCTTCGCTTATATATCCGCATATATATATCATGCCTATAAGTTGATTTATTACTGCATATAAAAATCCTGCCCATAAGTTTATTCATATTTGCATATAGAAATCATGCCTATAAGTTGATTCATTACTGCATGTAGAAATCATGCCTATAAGTTGATTCATTACTACATATAGAAATCCTTCTCATAAGTTTATTCATCTGCATATATAAATCTTTCCTATAAGCTATTCATTTGTATTAGGAATCATGTCTATAAGTTTATGCACTTTTGCATATACACACTATGCAAATAGTCTATACGTTAAAAATAATAAATGCACTCTAGATACCATGCCTATAGGATTCCTGCACTTTTACAAACATTTTTTTTAAATCAATCACGCTTAGAAAACATGCCTATAGGAATAACTAACTGAATCTGATTCGTCTGCAAGCCTAAAATCAGTAATAAATGTCGTTTAATACCTGTAGAATTTGTTTGCTTCTCAAATTAGTAACTGTTATTTAAAATCAGTATACCTTCTGCAAATGTTAAATACCACGATTGCAGGTCTCATCTAGGAAAACCTGTAGGTAATTAATCAACTGTGCCAGTCATTAATAATTACAACCAGCAGGTAGGTCTAATTCAGACTTCTTATCTGAAAATATGTGCTAAATCCGCCACCCTTCCTACGCTAAGTTTATTTAATTCAGACCAAACCAGTACCTATAAGTTATGCAAATTGATTTTCTAATTTGCATGAGGAGGCTTACCTGAGCCCTAACTATTATTTGTTTCCCCTTTAAGTGTTATTTGTTATTGCTTGTCGCCTAGCTTTTTAACCTTTCCTAAACTTCTGAAAAGCCCCAATTCCCTTCCCTTTAGGATTAGTAGTCCCAAATGCCTTCGGGACTGATAGGATTGGGATGGGTAATAGCATGCAACAAGCAACGATATTATTCCGTACTTTAATACCTTAACGGGATTGGAACGGGTAGATATGGATATGATGACTGGTGCGCTAATATCACGTGTGACCCCTCTTCTGAGGAGTGATTGTTGGATATTGCATTGATGTGGTCCATATAAATCATAAACCTATGACTCCCCTCCCCTTATTTTTTTTATTTATTTTTTTCCATAATTGCATAAATCCTCTTCTTTATAAATTTCTGCCTTTTTTAAAAGTTTCAACTTATTTGCAATGTTGTCCCTTTACTTGAGACCTTGATTGATTACTTGGTTATATGAAGTCACAATTGTAACATGGCCGGGAACCACACTAGTGGATCTTGAGGTGTGCCTAACACCTTCCCCTCGAGATAATTTCTAGCCCTTACCCAAACTCTGGTTCTTCAACTCAAACCCTTCTTAGTGTCCTAATGCACTTAATCATTAGGTGGCGACTCTTCAATCCAAAAACCCAAATTCCCAACGGGAATAGAGTTTTCCGTCCAAATGTCGCAAACCCGATTTTGCCTTTTAAAGGAGGAAAAAGGGGGCCTCGACATCAGTAACTCTACATATCTTGGACAAGAATTCCACCTTGTTTACTTTATCATAGATATGAGAGACACTCAAGATACTGTACTTAAGGCCATTGACATTGTACACATTTTCAATAAAATGGGTGAGTGACTTCCTAACTTTTCCAACTCCAAGAATGTACCCCTTTTCCCTTTGCAAAAGGATACACTCCCTCCTTGCAAGGCTTTTAGTGAAAGATACTCCATGGTGTTCCCAGTCATGTGCTTTGAACACCAACTATCCATGAACCATTGTTGACCGCTTCCTTTCACTGTTCCCTGTTGTAGGCAAAAGGTTGGGTCCCTTGTTATAGGCAAAAGGATGAATAAGAGCTATCTTAGTCCATGCAGGTAATGTGACTCTTTTGTGAGTGGAACCTGGTCCCTCTTTTGTTGTCACTTTTTTAGCAAACTCATTGTTTTTCTGAATAGATTAAACTCTGGCCTGGCAATTTTCTTTGAAGTGCCCATTGTTCCCACAGTGGGTTCAAAGCCAGTTATTAGAAATAGTGACATACTTGTTGTGAGGGTTGTAAGGAGTTTTCTCTCTTTGGAGCCCTATTCCTTGCCTGTTTCCACCATTATTAGTGTACATGGCAGTGATAGCTTCTGAGGACCAGGTCCAGTTTAGGAACTTTTCAAGACCATTTTTTACTCTTTCCTGATCAATTTGGAGGTGCTTGTTTTTTTAGTTTCAACACACATCCTAGTTTTCAAAGCTTTCAACTTATATTCAAGCCTAATGTGTTCCTCACTAGCTATCTCTTTTCCTTTTCCAGAATTTCCAGGTTTTGACTTAGTCCCTGGTCTCTCTATTGTTTCCCTTAGGTCTATAATTACTGCCAAAAGATCATATCTTTCATATCTAAAGTTTTCAATGGTTTCCTTATGGGCAATAACTTTAGCCACTAAGTCATCTCTAGGTTGTTCAGCTTCTCCTAGTTCTAATATCAAGGAATCCATATCCTCCACAAGACTATGACAGGTATCAATCAATACACTAGCTAAACACATGAGTTTCTTATGAGAGTAGGATTTCAGATTTCTCTGAACACCCCTGAAATTCACCTCCTTGTTGCCATCGTCTTCATCATCATCTAATTGGGCCATCAAAGAAAAAGTTGAATCATATTCATTTTCACCACCTTCAACTTCTATCGTGGAACTATCACCATCATCAGTTTCATCTTCAGACTCACCAGAGGAATCTCCCCATACTACAAGAGCCCATTTCACCATATTGTCAGCAAATCTCTTTATTTTAAAGTCCTTGAAAGGAACCAGGTTGCTCTTAACTGCTTTTTCAGGGTTGTTCTTGGAGAACTCTTGCTTCAAGAGAGGACAGTCTTTGATGAAGTGTCCAGACTTTCCACACTTATGACAGAGATCATAGTTTTTTGGTTTTCTAGAGCTACCTATTTTTAGCATTTCTTCATTTCTTCTGACCATCCTCTGAAATCTTTTGGTTAAGTAAGCCATGTCACTGTTTTCCTCACTTGAGTCATTGCTATCAGCTTTGAGTACCAAGTTCTTTTCTCTCTTTGGTTCTCTTCTTTCATTGTCTATCTTCCTCTTCATCTCGTAAGTCTTCAGATTTCCAACCAGTTCTTCTATGGTCATATCCTACAAGTCTTTTGATTCAGCAATAGCATTCACCTTACTTTCCCAAGGGCTAGGCAGAATACTGAGGATTTTCCTCATTAGCTTGTTTCTAGGAAAGGTTTCACCAAGTGAGTGTAACTAATTTATGATGGAAGTGAGTCTTGTGTGCATATCTTTAATAGATTCATCGTCCTTCATCTTGAAGAGTTCATACTCAGTGGTGAGCATATCGATCTTAGAGTATTTTACTTGGGTGGTTCCCACATAAGCTGTTTGCAAAGCTTCCCATATCTCATTAGCAGTGTCGCAAGCGAAGATTCTATTATATTCTTCAGGTCCTATTCCACATACCAGAATCTTCTTGGCATAAAAATTCTTCTCCACAACTTTCCTGTCTGTGTCGGTGTATTCTTTACTGGTTTTTGACATTGAAAATTGAAGTTCTTCCAATACCTTTGTTGGAACATAAGGAACGTCACATATGACATCCCATAACTCAGAATCCTCAGCCATGCTAAAATCATGCATTCTTGTTTTCCACCACCCATAGTATTGTCCATTGAACCTGGGTGGTCGGTATGTAGATTTACCTTCTTCAAAATTTGGTGGAGCAGCCATAAGGATCCTTCCTAGGTGTTAGCCTGATAGGAGGAACCTGCTTTGATACCAATTGTTAGTGTGTATGAGTCCACCAAAGAGTAGAGTACCTGGTCCACTATGAGGTTATGCTGAGAATGCTAATAAAGTTGTAAGTAAATGAGACACAGGAGTTTTATGTCGAAATATCCCAACTCAGGGGACAAAAACCATGACCTACACCTGTAGGCTTTCAACTTCACTAACTTGTAAACACATATTACAAGCCACTTAGTAATGACTCCATTACAAAGAATTCAACTAAACTAACTTGTGGTACTCTCACCACAAGCCACTTTGTCACTCTTTAGTTACAAAGATTTTAACTAACTTGTGATACTCTTATCACAAGTCACTTTTTCACTCTCTAGTTACAAAGACTTTAACTTATGACTAAACCTAGTCACAACATAATCTTAGAGAGTTTACGGATTGTACAAGAGGGTTCCTAATTAACGCTTCTGGCTAAGCAGTTTAGGACATACAATAAGAATAATAACAAAGTTACAACTCAACTAAGGACAACAAAATACTAACTTTAGGAACTGGTCCATAGTAGCGTTTAACTTTGTTCTTCAAGCTCGTGAGAATTAATTTCTCTGTTTTGCAAAAGGCTTGAATAAGAAACAGAAGCGTTCAAGTGATGTTTTGATATAAACTCATTGTTGATACACCTTGATGACATCATTTGAAATGATGTAAGCACTTGAGTTGGTCAAGGAATAAGTGGTCAGTGGAAATAGTGCAGTGCAGGCAGAAACAGTACAGGCGGTCACGTCGATTCCAGCTATGTCCAATTGACTTTGTACTGCTATGAGGGAACCACAAGGGTATCAGGTCCTTGTTTGGTTTCCTATCTCCTGAAGCTATAGCAGGTCACATTTAGCTGGAATCCGTTAACTTGCAGTATAGTCCTAGTGTGTCAGGTTCCCTATTTGGTCCTTGACAGTAAGTTTGTTAGATCATTAAAATATAAGGCAAAGATATTGAAAAACTATCAATGAATAATAATAACAGTTTAATAACATAAGTGATAAGTTCTTCTTTCATAAGTATGATTTCAATTTCAGCCATATCACTTAACCACTTACATTTCAAAGCATTTAAGTATAATAAATCACAGAGAATTCTAAACAATTAGCATGCACAATTATGTTGACGCAGTACGCTCTAGTAAAACATAATATTAAACTATGCACTGCTATAGGGTCGAACGACACGAACCGTAGATGCATCTATTTACTACCGAGGCGCTCAGGCCGATCCATAAATAACAATTTATTTTTAAGAAAGCACACATTTCCCATTTATAGTCAAGTATTTCATACAAATCCTCAAGTAAGTCAGTACAACCTTCTATAAATATTTTATCAATTTCCAGCATGACTTAAGTGATTATAGTAGAAATTAAGGACGCAAGCATTTCAAATATAGCACGATACGGGTCCTAAACAACCCAGACAATAATATAATAGTAGCTATGTAAAAACTCTCGTAACCACGTATGTATGTTGCCCCCACACATAGGTACCAAATTTATTTAATTCACCTATGGGATTAATTCCCTCTTACAAGGTTAGAAAGGAGACTTACATTGTCTCAAAGCCTACTTGCCAATTCAAGAACGCGCTCAAACCTACAAATTTGATTCCAAGCGACTCGAAACTAGCCAAATATTACATAAACTAATCAATCCATGCTCAAAAGTTCATAATTCCACCATTTAAGTGATTACCTAACCTAAATCGCGAGACACCTAAATTCACCCCAGGCCCACATGCTTGGATTTTGGAAATTTATAAACAAAGTTGTTACCCACAACCATAGGAACACAAATATATGATTTCTACTAAATTTCATACCAAATTTTGTGGTTAAATATTATTTTTATCAAAACCCCTAGGTTTTCATCTAAACCCATGATTTTCACTAATTTACATGTTATGATCTACGAATAAACTACTTATTTAACTCAAATTGTGTAAAAATTACTTACTTCAAAGTGCTGTGTCAAAATCCACCCACCGAGAGCTCCCCAATCGCCCAAATGTGTAAATAATGGTTAAAACATGCCTAACTCCCTTATTAAATGAAGGACGCTACCTCCAACTTTTCCACACCTGCGGTCAGAGGGCCACATCTGCTCCCGCTCTTTTGCGGACAAGTGTCTACTTCTGCAAAAATGGGTTGGGTTGGCTGGCGTGGCACTTGAGGAAGGTTACCGCTTCTGCAGTCCCGCTTCTGCGGAAGGAGGGCCGCACCTGCGAAGCCTAACTTGCCCCTCCTGGTTTGCTTCTACGCATCTTGGCTCGCACATGCGGCTACCAACCGTAGGTGCGGTTATGACATATCTAGTGCACTCATTTGTAGTTCCAAGTTCTTAACTTGGCCCAATCTTCGTCCAATTGGAACTAGTGGCCCTGGGGCTCCGCCGAACATACAAGCAAGTTTGGATTCATAAAATGGACTCGCTTAAACTCTTGGAATGCCCCAAAAAACATTAAAACTAAGACACCCTAAAAACAATTAAATTAAATTTAAGAACTTCAAGTTCTTCAATTTACTTCCAATGCGCCAAAATGTACTTATACTACTCGGAATGACACCAAATTTTGCCTGCAAGTCTTAAATGACATTACAGAATTATTCTCGATCTCGTAATTCTATTTGGACCTCGACATCACCAAAACGCCCTCCAAACCAAATTTAACGAACTTTCAAAACCTTCAAGAACTAATTTTCACTATTAGGCACCAAAACGCTCCTAGGTCACCCAAACTCGATCCGAACATACACCGAAGTTCGAATCACCGTATGAACTTATTGGAACCGTCAAATCCTAATTTTGAGGTCGTTTACTCCAAATGTTGACCGAAGTCAAACTTGGCCTTTTAAGCCAACCTTAAGGAACCAAGTATTTCGAATTCAACCCAAACTCTTCCAAATCCCGAACTAACCATCCCCGCAAGTCATACATCAGTAAAAGTGAATGATAAACACTTATCCAATAGCTTTGTGTGAAAATACCCTCAAAAATTGCATCCCACTGAGTCTAGGGCTCGAAATGTGATAGAATAAGATTAAGTCCCAAAATCTCAACTATGTTTTTCAACTGCATAATTTGCAAATGCGACCTAGGGTTCCCAATTGTGGCAAATGCTATTGTGACCCTTGGATTGCAAATGAAAAGTCTACCAAGTCCCATAGAAGTCGCAAATGGGACACCTTGTATGCAATTGCGAAGTAGGGCAGGCCAAAACAATATTGCAAATGTGATCCTAGAGTTCGCAAAAGCGAACACCCCCAGCACCCAGGCAACCTCGCAATTGAGACACTAGCTCCGAAAATACAAAGCCAGTCGACTTAGATAACTATCATAATTGCAATATGAACCTCGCAAATGCGAGGTCTGCAAATGTGAACAAGATCTCGTATTTGCGGGACCTGCAGCAGCAGCACACCAGTAATACAAAAACAGTCCAAACCACTCCAAAATGCGTCTAAAGCTCAGCCGAGCCCCTTGCCTCTACACAATTCCATTAACATCATACAAACTCGCTCGTGAAATCAAAACACCAAAATAACATCTGAAACCATTTACCAGACACCAAAACGCAGAGAAATCACAATGGATCTCAAGAACTTCTAAAATCACAACCAAGCTTCCGATTCTTACCAAACTAACTCGCATTGACATCAAATTTTGCACATAAGTTCCAGGTAACAAAACTGACCTATTTCAAGTCGTAAAACCAAAAACTAAACTCGATAGCCACAAATTCAACCCATGGTCAAAGTTAGTGAATTTCTAAAATTCCAAATTGCCAACTTTTGGTAAAAAGATCCAAATCATCCTAGGAACTTCCGAAATCTAGTCTAGACATATGACTAAGTCAAAAATCACTATAAGAACCTATTGGAACCATCAAAACACCATTGTGGGATCATGTTGACAAAAGTCAAACCACGGTCAACTCTTCTAACTAAAACTTCCAAACTAAAAACTAAGTGTTCCAAATCAATCCAAAACCTCCCCGAAACCAAATAAAACCAACCATCCCCGCAAGTTAATTAACAACAAATACATATACAAAAAGCTTCAAAAGGTAAAATGGGGCTTAAATACACAAAACAACCGGTTGGGTCGTCATAGTTGGCATCATGTTCGCGAGAGGACTTCATGTTCACGAAGTGAAGCAGCAAGTTGGAATAGTTTTTGGCCTTCACAGTCGCAAAAGGGATGTCGTGATCACAGTTCATATCATTGGGTAGAATGCGTAAGTGATTTATTTTGGGAGTTTACCCATTCTCTCACATTTTGAAACCAAGACTTCAAGATATGGAGATTTTGAAGAGCAATTTCACTACGATATTGGAGGTAAAGTAATTTAATTTGCATTTAACTTTATATTTTGATTCCCCTTAGATTCTACACCTAAAGCTTGGATTTTTAAAGTGAAACTTGGATTTATTGTCTACAAAGTAAGATGGTGTATTTTGGGGATTTAAGGGTTAATCTTAGGCTAGATTTTGGATTCTAATTGCATATTTAGACTTGTTGGATTATATATAGTAGGGATATGCCACTTGAATCGGGTTTTAAGCATGTGAGTTCGGCTTGACATTTGTTGACTTTTGGGGATTTGATAAAAAATTGAAATGTTATTATTTGAAATTTATTTTTATATCTTTGTTTAATGTTATTAAATTGTATTTGAATTGACTCGGCTCATTTGGAGGTCGATTTGAGAGAAAAAGTCAATTTGGAAGGTTGAATCTATTACTAAATTGAGGTAAGTCTCTTGTCTATTTTTGTAAGAGAAAATTCTCCTCATAGGTGATTTAGTTGCTACTCAATTTAGGAGCCACGCATATGTGAGGTGATGAGCCTATATGTTAAGTAGTTTTTGACCATATCCGGTAGATTTGGCTTATGTTATCCCTTGTTTTGATTATGTGAAGTTATTATCCATGTCCCAATTATTTCTATGATTAATTGATAAATATGCTTAGGTGTAACGACCCGACCAGCTATTTTAAGCATTTGCACTTTGCTTGGTAGTTTAAGGCATGAGTATCTCCGTATGATGTATTATGATTTATATGAATCGTCGGTTTTGGTTTTCAGGTTTAGAACTGATTTGGAGGAATGATTCTTAGCTAGAAGCTTTAAATTTAAAAGGTTTGACAAAGTTTGACTTTTCAGTAATTGACCTCTGATTGGATTTATGATGGTTTTGTTAGCTTCGTTGGGTGATTTTGGACTTAGGAGCGCATCCAAATTATGATTTAGAGGTCCGTGTAGAGTTTTGCTTGAAATGGAAAAAGTTGGAATTTAGAAAAGTTTGACTGAGAGAGGAATTTGCGATATCAGGATCGGATTCTGATTTTGAAGGTTAGAGTAGGTCCGTAACATCAAATGTGACTTGTCTGCAAAATTTAAGGTCAATCGCACGTGATTTGATAGGTTTCAGCATCGATTGTAGAAGTTTGAAGTTTCAAGTTCATTGATTTTGAATTGAGACATGATTGGTCATTTTGATGTTGTCATGTGTGATTTAAAACCTCGAGTAGGTATGTGTTATGCTATTGGACTTGTTAGTACATTTGGACGGATCCCGAGTTGCCCAGGTGAGTTTCAAATGGGATTCAGATTATTTTTTTTAGTTCATGTTGCATTGCTAAAGATTTATGGTTCTGGTGTTTTCGTATATGTGGAAGAATGGTCACAGATATGAGTCCGCAAATGCGGATGATTGGCCGCAGAAGCGTTGCAGGCTTGATTGGAGGTAGTCGCAGATGAGAAGAAAGAGTCCTACCTACGAGTACGCTGAAGCAGAAATTGTTCTGCAGATGTGAGGGGTCGGCTGGTTAATTATGGTCGCAGAAGCAAAGAAGTACCGTAGATATGGTGGTTGCATATGCGACTATTTTTTTGTAAATGCAGAAAGTGCTGGGTAGAAGCTATGCAAATCGAGGGTTTCTTTCTTTCTTCATATTTTGAGATGTGGGACTCATATTAAGGTAATTTTTTCAGCAATTTTCATCACAAGGATTGGGGTAAGTATTCTACACTTGGTTTTGATCTTATTCCATGAATCTATCTTCATCTTTGGCAATTGGTTGATGAATTTTAAAGAGAAATTGAGGGTTTTGACCTAAAGTGTCATGATATGATTTTTTGATTTTTTAACATTGATTTGGAGTCAAAATTGAGTGAAACTAGTATGGTCGGACTTGTAATTGAATGGGTTATTGGAATTCGTGAGTTGTTTTCGGGTTTCGGGGTGTGGGTCGGGTGTGATTTTTGGCTAGTTTTGGGTTTTGATTAAGGATTCGATCTTTATCACTTTTGGAATTATTTCCTTGGGCTTTATTTGATGTATTAGAGTTTTGGCTAGTTTTGAGCCTTTTTGAGATCGCTAAGTGCGTGATGGCATTCTTAGGGCATCGCTTGGCTTACTCGGTATTAGAATTGGCTTGTTCGATGTAAGTAACTCTTCTAATCAGATGTAAGTAACTCTTCTAATCTTAGTGCTGGGGGTATGAAACCCCATATTATATGCTATGTGATTGATAATATGGTGACACAAATGCTAGGTGACGGGCGTGTGGGCGTACACCCTGTAAATTGTGACTCAGTTGTTTGATGGAACTGTTTAGTGGCCCTATTTTGTTAATATCTATGTTCTCACTATGTGATTAAGTAATTGAGATGTCAATCATGTTAGATATCATGTTTAGGCTTTATGCTGATATTGTTAGGACCCATAGTGTCGTTTCTTACTGTCATCACACTGATTTCATTCATATTTCGTAATCAGTCATATTCATGCATTCATATCATATCTTAGTCTCAGTTATTGTTTATTGATACATCATATCGTTATTGTCCGGCTAGGGTCATGATATTGTGAGCCCATGAATGAGGTTGGAGAGATTGATAACCGAGTGAGGCTGAGAGCCTGATTATGAGTGACAGTTATGGGATTGGGCTGCAAGTCACAACATGTTATATTGATTTATGCCTGGATCTGGCTTATGATAGCACTTGGGATGTAGGAGCCCCTCCGGCATTTGTACACACCGCTAATAATAGCAGTTGATTATATACCTGGAGATGGGTCTTCTCTATGGGGACGAATTGGCCTTTCTCGATACTTAATGACTGATGGTCAGTTATGTATATGTTCGGGATAGATCTTTCCTAGGTCATATGGGCCACCGTACCGAGTGGTTGAGCATGATGAGTGGAAAGTGTGAGCTAGTGAGATTGGGTACACTGAAAGTGTGAGTAATTGATTCATCTCCGAGATATATGGCATTGGCATGCACAAATGACATACATGCATATAGATGCATTTTTCCTCATGCTAGACGATATCATGTGATTCATGACATTTTACACACATTGATATGTGGGCGTAGAGAGGTGTTTTACACTTTCTATCCAGAAAGAAAATAAAACATCTTATTTATTGTGAAAAGGATTTTTGGAAAAATTATAGTTTTCAAAGTATCTCATATTTTTTGATGATTTTGGTAAAGGATTTGGGTTTACACTGTTATTGTGGAAAAGAAGAACTATTTTTGGAAAGTTGTGAAAAATCTAAGAATTTTATTTCTGAGTTGCTTCCTTATTTATATGCTCTACTTTATTATAAATTATTCTTGGCTATTGGTTTTGGACCCGACCATGTTCCAGTTTGTCATTACTTTCACCCTAAGGTTAGGTTTGTTACTTACCATTACATGGGTCGGTTGTACTGATACTACACTTCTGCACATTGCGTACAGATGTTGGCTACTGAGGTTACTGTGTTCGACAAGAGCTGGATTTGAAGATGTACATGCATTCCTGTTGTAGCTGCCTCTTGTTCATGGTAGCCTTAAATTTCTAAAACTCTGTTGTAGCTGCACCGTGTATGATATTAGCTTTGTAAACCCTATTCTTAGAAGCTCATGATTTGTACTACCAGTCTTTGGGAAATGTATAAGATTCAAATAATTTCTTTTACTTAAATTGTCTTATTAATTATTATTGGAATTGGATAGTTATTAGTTATCTTACCTAGCGGCTTGGGTTAGGTGCCATAACGACTAGTGGATTTTGGATCGTGACATATTGATATCAGAGCTTTAGGTTAATAGGTTCTACAAGTCATGAGCAAGTATCTAGTAGATTCTTGCGTATCGGTATGATGACGTCCATACCTATCTTCGAGAGGCTATAGGAAATTTAGGTTATACTTCCCATCTTTTTTTTTATCGTGCGCCATTGATTCAGCTTGAAGCGTAACTCTTTGAATTTCTTCCACCCCTTTGCATGCGAACATGAGCAGTCTATATCAACCGTGCACCGACGGCTTGTGAATCCCATGGATGAGGTGCGAGATATGATTTCAGTATGTTGATGTTGGGCCAATTGGAAGGACTTGAGGCTGGGTTTTGACTATAGCTTGAGCACAAAGATGTTGATTATGTGAGCACATGCCTTTGTACTTAATATGTCCGGTAGTGTCCATATTGGTGGAATTTGTGGTTGGATGGCTATGTAACGAGTATGATGTGCTTGTGGGAAGTGTTTAGATGGTTTGAATGTGACGAAAGAGTTTGATTGAGATGTAAATTGGTGCTTGATTTATTTCTTGATTTGATGTATAATCTCGAGTTATGGGTACGTTGAATGACCTTTCATGTTATTTAATTGTGGAGTGAAGTAGATTTTTCATGTCTTGTTGATGAGTTCAGAATTACAAAGATTAAGTAATTGCATAGTAGTTGTGATTGTGGAAGGGTATAGAAAGATGTCAATTTGAGGTTGTGTAATTCCTATATTGTGTTGTTAAGAGTCCTATTTTACGAGTGAATTATATGTACTTCAATTTGAGTCTGGGATTACTTATGAGAGCTGACTTAACTGTTACAAGGGTGAATGCGAGATTTGCATATGATTTGAGATAATAGATGGTTTGTGTTGTGTGAACTTATCAAGGATTCAGTTGAATTTCACTATGGTATTAAAGGTAGTAATGGTGTATGGATATTGTAGGTTATCAGATTTTTTATTCCTTGACTTTGATCCAAGTGGGGGATTCTGCTATCGACGAGTTGATTTCATAGTTATGTGTTGTATTGATTTTGATTTGAATTATATTGTGAATCAATTGTGACTTGCAGTGGTCGAGATCAGGGGTGGCTCGAGTAAAGATATTTTTTTATAAGGGTTGTATTATGATTTATAGGTATATGGGAAACATTTAATGATTGAGTGGTTATTCGTGAAGGATGTAGTGTGCATGGAGTAGGAATTTACTCGGTTACTTAGGAGTGTGGATTACCTCCTTGGGTGTCGTTGTGCTAATGGGGTATGGTTTGGTCCATTTAGTTGGTTCGATTGAGATTTGAACAAAGTAGATGACACTCAAGAATGGTTCTAATGGATTCAAGATTTAAATGTTGCAATTGAGAATTTTGTGGATTTGTATATGGCTAAAGTATGAGATTTAAGTTGGAGGGTGTTGAGACTTGTGGCATTTCTATACCATTATGGACTCTATATTTCAGTATCAAGAAGGTAAATGGGAAAGTTTTAGGCTCACATAAGGTCTCTTTAGAGTGGGTGTCTCGATTGAGGTGCTTTGGGGTACTTAAGAGGGAATTCAGCGGCTTATGGGCCTTTGGACGGTGTGCTTTTATGCTAGGGTCTCGTGTGGTGAGTTTTGGTTAAGGATAGTCATATTTAGCCAAGGAGGAGTATCAATTAGTAGGTAATTCGTAAGAAACTCGAAGAAATAGGACAACTTGGTAGTAGGTTGGATCGACATGGTGATGGTATGATCAGTTCTTTGGGTAATTACGACGTGGTGAGTCTTTATAGGTGTTAGGCTGCAAAATCTTAGGTTTGGTGGCCTGCATAGCTTGGTTGAGTTAGAGAGACTCAGTCATGACGGTTTGGTTATGTGCAAATGGATTTCGAAGAGTTCTCAATGATTTCTACCATGGTTGGAGGTGTATATTTCCTACCGATATGTGGACCATGTTATGTAATCATATTTCCTCCTAGATGAGATCAAATGGAGAGTTCTTGGCTAATTAAGCATGCAGTTTCTTGTGACTCGGAGTGTATTATAAAGTTCTCGTATTTTTTATACGATGACATGGTATATGCGGTGTGTGTGTAGGATTGAGATTTGCATGTGTAATGTCACGGTTTCGATTTGAAGGGATAGTTCATGAGTCCTTAGGCATCATGGACGATTTCATATGACTAGGTAAATGATATTACTATTTGGTATGGCTTGATGAGAGTATACATTTCAGAAACGGCAATGTGTTTTCATTTATGGATACTTCATTGGAATTGTGGCACTCTTCTAGTTGGTCGACTGCTGATATTCAATATTTCTATGTGGCATGAAAGAGTTTTTAGAAGTATTCCTCATGGGATGATCATATATGAGAGATGTATTAGATTTTCGAGCGGTGGAGTTGGGATCAGATGTGGTGGTTCGTGTGCTCTATGAGTTTGGAGACTGGGAGTTCGCATGACTAGATCTAGATTTGAGGATTTTGGGCACGAATTCACGTGGCAAAGGCTTATTGGAATTTTGAATTGGTTGCAAAGCGAGGTAAGTGTTTGGTCTAACCTTAGCTTGAGGGATTAGGATTTGTGTCCTATTTGTTATGTGTTATTTGTCGAGTACGACGTATAGGCATGGTGACGAGTATTTATACGTTGGTGTCGAGCATGCCCGTGAGTCTTACACTTGATTAATGTGACTCTATTTTTCTATTCTCTATATGATAATTTCTATTGAGGAATACGACTTGTGGAAGTATTATTGTTAATTGAACATGGTAGAGCATTGGCTCAAGTTGAGAATTGAATTGTTGAACATTATAAAACATTGGATCAAGTTGAACATTGAATTGTTGAACATTATAGAGCATTGGCTCAACTTGAGAATTGAATTGTTGAACATTATAGAGCATTGGCTCAAGTTGAGAATTGAACTGTTGAACATTGTAGAGCGTTGACTCGAGTTGTGAATTGAGTTGTGAAGTAAATGTGAAAGAAGAAAGGAGAGAGTTGATTGTTGTACTATTGTTCCCTTGCCGGGATGTTATTGTTTTGATATTGTTTCCCTTGCCAGAATTTGATTGTTGTACTATTGTTTCCTTTGCCCGGATGTTATTGTTTTGATGTTATTTCCCTTGCCGGGATTTGATTGTTGTAATATTGTTCCCCTTGCCGGGATTTTATTGTGATTTCATTTATTTCCTTGCCCTTATTTCTTGTGATTGTTGTTTGGGTGAGGAAGAGTGTTAAAGCACGAAGGGTGATACCGTGTATGATTTTGTGAGGAAGAGTGTTAAAGCACGAAGGGTGATACCGTGTATGATTTTGTGAGAAAGATTGTAAAGCACGAAGGGTGATGTCGTGCCGCACGATGTACAATTCCGTGCCGATTATATTGATTTCATGGTGAGTATGAGATTAAAAGCACGAAGGGTGATGCCGTGCAGTTTATATTGATTCTTATTGTGAGGACGAGAGTAAAAGCACGAAGGGTGATGTCGTGCACTTGTCCTTGATTTTCCTGATTCTAATTGAGTTATGTTGTCTTTTACGTTCACTTTCTATTTGTTGTATTACTTGTTATTAACAATTCACGTGTATTCACTGTTTAGATCCCTTTACTGTTGTGATCCTTTGTGTTGGAATCCATAGTGTTTACAATACTTCGCCTTATTATTTTTATATGTCCAATACTTCAAATTTCAACAATTGTTACATTTTTAACTCAATTGATTTCTCAGCTAACGTTTCCTTAAATCGTTTGAGGTTCTACTTTACTTAGAAAAGAATTTCTTCGATGTTTTGATTTATTGATATATCACATTAAAGGTAATAATTCATTCGATATTGTACTTTAATTGAAAAGGGTATTTTCTTTATCAAATGATTTCTAAATATAACTTCATCTTTTCTAGTTGATTTCCTAAATGGGTTGAAAGTTGTACTCTACTTTATATTAAGTAAATGAGGCTCTTTGAGCATTTATAATTGTATTGTGTTATGGACCCTATGAATTGAGCAACATGAGAATGTTGTTGTGAAATGTGAGACAGAAACATGTGGGCACAAGGTGCCAGGAAAAATATGATGATTTTATTAATGACAAATTTATAGGCACGAGGTGCCGGGGAAAATATTATGGTTTCATTTAATGGCGTGTGAGTTGTCCGTGCGGTTGTAATATAAATATGGCCACGAGATGCCGTAAAAATATGAAAGTGGGTTGAGGCCTATATTATTATGATTATGAAATGAGGCATCACAAGGTGACCTGTACTCGAAAGAATTATATTCAAAAGATACTTATTTGAAAGATATTTATTTGAAGGAAATATATTCGAAATATATATTCATTGAAAAGCATATTATCTCAGAGATTATTACTTGAAGGATTTAAAGGCGAAAGACTTATATTTGAAGGACTTCATTAATTGATTGTACTTGTATTTATTATTTGGTGAGAAACAATTATGTTGTCTTTGTTGCCTGCTATTGATATCATAGGTTGATCATTGTTGCCATCACTGTTATCTGCTTCCTATTATTTTGTACGCTATCTTGTACAGGTTTATTTAATAGTCTGGTCCTAGCCTCGTCACTACTTCGCAGAGGTTAGGCTAGGCACTTACCAGCACATGGGGTCGGTTGTGCTGATACTACACTTCTGTATATTTTTTTATGTACAGACCCAGGTATTTGAATGATAGTAGCTATTCGTGCGGTGGAGACTTAAGGTAAACCTGTTGCTGTAATCGCAGGCTTCGGAGTCACCTTCTTATTTTATATTCTCACTACTGTACTTATTTCCTTACGGTTGTGTTTAGAAATGGTAGCAAAAAACTCTATAGAGGTTATGACTTGGTCAGGAGATAGTATGTGTTATGGTTAGGTCATTATGAATCCTCTTAGGGTTATTTATCTATTTGTGGGAGTTTACCACAGTCGATTTGGGGTCCATTAGTAGGCCCAATAAGGATGTATATTCTACATCGAGTCGGTTTGGGTGGCTCCATACTGCTATTGTTGGGGGATGTGCCACTCAGTTGTTGTTGAGCACATACTCTTCTATGCTACGAGGAGTTTTGATTCGTTGGCCATATGCACATATGGTGCGGTTCTATTAGGGTCTTATAGTAGAATTTGAGTAAGAAGTGTATTGGGTATTACATGGTTGATGGCATATTGGTTATGTTACTTTGGGTTCTTTTTGGCATTGTGTCATTTGCTTCTTTGTTGTTATGGTAAGGCACTTTGGGTACTTGTTGTCGAATTGCACGTGATTATTGATTTTTAGCAAGGAGGTATTTCATATAGACTAGTATTTTTATAGGGTCGCGCATTGCAGCGAATGTCATATGGAGTATGATCCTTTATGTTAGATTCGTGTGTTATAGTTCTACGGTGTGTGATGGGTTTAAAGCATTGCGTTGAGGTGATGCTTGTTGATCTTGCTGGACAGTTCTCTTGTTTGAGTCATTTTCCATGATTGAGTATATTTGGGATGTTTCTTATTGGTGCACGGACTGCACGGGTTATGGCTTTAGATTGTGATGATATGGCATGTCTATAGGGTAGATGGTATTTGATAATACGAGGAAGTTGGATCTATGATGGGTGCTATCGAAATTGATTGTGGTATATTTAGAAGGATAACATCGGACGTCGACTTAGAAATCGGCTATAGATCTTGTCGAAGGAGAGGGAGCTACATGACTTGATGATCTGAAGAATGGTTATGAGTTCTGCACATTTCTTTCATCATCGGTGGTGTACGAAGGTTTTAGAACAAGGCTTTGTTTGATATGAGGTACAAGAATTTGTTTGATATGGTATGTTTTGAGTAGCTACTGTGATTAGAAATTATCGCTATGAGTATTTGTGTTATGTGATATATCATGTGATTACATCTTAGATTATGATTAAAAATTGATACAGCTTGTTCAGACTTATAGCCTATTTGGCCAAGCTTATTTTTAGCCAAAAGTGCTTCTTTTTTTTGCCAGAAGCGCTTTTGGCCAAAAATTGAGACGTTTCGCCAAGCTTCTGTAAGGAAAAAAAGTTCTTTTGAGGAGAAGCAGAAGCAGTTTTGGAGAAGCAGAAAAAAGTAGCTTCTCTCCAAAAGCACTTTTTTGAGAAGCACTTTTGAGAAAAATACACTTAGAAGCAGTTTTTTAAAGCTTGGCCAAATACTAATTGGTGCTCAAAAGTGCTTTTCAAACTAATTAGCCAAACACAAACTGCTTCTCACCAAAAGTACTTTTGAGAAAAGCACTTTTGAAAAAAAACACTTCTCAAAATAAGATAATTTTTGCAACTTGGCCAAACGGGCTATTATTCAACGTGTAGATACGAGATTCTGATCTTATAGAAATTCCAGATATTAGAAATTTGGTTCTAAGACTTATGGGCTAGGTCGAAGAAAGAAAATTTTAATTATGTTGTGTTATCAGACCTATATGGAATATGGTGATGTTGGATCACCCCCGGAGTACGTGCACAGTGAGGTTACATGGCAGTTTGATGGCTTTAAGAACAACTCTGGGCACATTCGAGAACGAAGGTATGTTTAAGTGGGGGAGGATGTAACGAACCCAACCAGTCGTTTTAAGAATTTGCACTTTGCTCGGTAGTTTATAGGCATGAGTAGCTACTTATGATGTATTATGATTTATGTGAATCGCCGGTTTTGGTTTTCAGGTTATTCGGAATTCATTTGGAAGAATGAGTCTCAACTAGAACCTTTAAATTTGAAAGGTTTGACAGAGTTTGGCTTTTTAGTGTTTGACCTCAGATTGGATTTCTGATGGTTCTATTATCTCTATTGGGTCATTTTGGACTTGGGAACGCGTCCGGATTGTGACTTGGTGGTCCGTTGTAGAGTTTGGCTTGAAATGGCAAAAGTTAGAATTTTGGGAAAGTTTGACCGAGAGTGGAATTTTTGGTATCAGGGTCAGATTCTGATTTCGGAAGTTGGAGCAGGTCTATAATGTCAAATATGACTTGTGTGTAAAATTTGAGGTCAATCAAACGTGATTTGATAGGTTTCAGCCTCTATTGTCGAATTGAGGTTTTATTCGTTATTTTGATGTTGTCATGTGTGATTTGAGGCCTCTAGTAGATATGTGTTATGTTGTTGGAATTGTTAATACATTTGGACGGGGTCCCGAATGGCCTAAATGAGTTTCGGAGGAGGTTTAAATTATTTTTTAAATTTCATGATGTGTAGACGTGTGATTTTTGACCCTCCCCGAGATTTTTCACAAGTTTTGCGTAAAATAATTAATTTAGGCCTAATATAGCTATTTTAGCTAATTTTGACTATTTTACTTTATTTCGTCGCAAAATACAATATATATATATATGTCTTATTTTTTTATCTTTATATAATTTTAAAAATTACAAAAAAATAGTTTCATTAATATTTTGTAGTCATTTTAAACTTAAAAATACAAAAAATAATACTTTATATTTTATCTTTATATAAAAACGAAATTGCAAAAAAATAGTTTTATTAATGTTTTGTAGTTATTTTAAATTTTAAAAAAAATACCAAAAACATAGTTTTGTTTTAATTGTCAATCTTATTTTTATAGTTATTTTGCTTACGTAGTACTAAATAAATAAAATCGTGTTCTTATTCTCGTTTCGGGCAAATAATAATATTCGGGTTCAAACTACCCGGTTTTAGGCTTAATTTTCGGACCTAGCCCATAATAATCCGAGCCCAACACACGTGGGAACAGACAACCAAAAGAACCCAATGTATTCATCTTCTTCCTAAAAAAGCTAAACTAACATAAAAACCCTAACCAACGAAACAGCCTCGACGCCGACGACCACCAAGCTGCTGCGTCGAACCAGCAACAATACCTTCTCCTTACTGCCCAAACAAACCAGTCTGCTTCGCAGCTCGTTACCCCAGCCATCAACACCAGTGCACCAACCAAACGACCCTATCTCCATCGCCAAACCCTT